>JAOEGS010017974.1:46006-60313 GCA_025447755.1 Corythornis vintsioides | reverse complement strand
ATTAAGCCTTGAACAGAAAAATAAAGTTTAAGGCTAAGGACAACGTCAGAGACACAGAAAAGATGGAAAATGTTAATTCTATTTTTATGTATAGATTGGCTCAAAACAAAAATGTGTATAGTTTTGTATATTAATATAAAAATTAATTAATGTTGTAGTAGATGTTGCCATAACAGATATTGCATAATGACATGAAATTGCTTAGGCATAATTAATACTAAAATATGAACTACGGATGCTCTATGATTTTTATAGTTGTTGACAGTTCTTTAAACCCTGAGTTCTGGCTGCATCTTAGCTCCTTCTGGAACAAATATTTAGCACATGTGATTCTGCATCTGCTTTTCTTGGTTTCTATGTCGAAAGCACAAAAAACAGAGGGGAGCCATGGTGCAGATCTCAACCATGGGTCAGCAAACAAAATGAATGCAGGATTTGGCTGTCACAGAAACCATGCCCTGTTAAGAAGTCTTCCAAGTGCAATGGAAAGGCTTCTTCATAATTACTTAAAAAGTAATTATGTTTGTCCTGAATATTATCTACATGAAGCTACATGCTTTGCATTTTTAAAGAAAGTACAAGAGTTCAAGGACCAACAGACATTATTGATGTTACCTATTAGTCCATAAAATGCTCCATCAAGCACTAAAGGAAGAGGAAAATAGAATAAAAGGAATACTTTTTTGATCATCAACAACACTTTTCATCCTCTTCTCTTTCTTGTAATCCAAGCCCTGCTGCTCCTAGCCTGCAGTAAACTGCTTCCTTGTTTTTCCTAGTTCTGATGATTGTGTCTCATTTGAATTGCATTAAGGACTAGATACTGAATGACTTCCTCAAGTGTTCTTTCAGCTGTTGTCTCATTCAGTATGCCATATTCAAAATGCTGCATTCAAATAATAGTATTCACTGCACAAGAAAACAAGACCACTAAAAAGTCATGATGTTTTTGCTGTCCTTAGACAACACTCCCTACATTAATGTTGCAGGAATCTTAAAAAAAGGAGTAACTGATACCAGCTGGAATTACAGGAAATGATACCTGGAAAGGGTAATAGCCCTTTTCATATAGGTTGCAAGTCTGATATGTTCTTCACTTTCTACTATTATTTTCATTAAAATGCTCCATTTTATGAGTTCTTGAGCACAGTGAGACCATCTCCTCTTCGAAAGCAATTGGCTACCTCACATTCTGCTTATTCAGCTGGGATGTGGGATGCAACAGCTAATCGTGTCCCTATTCTTCTGCTTCTGGTCAAGACTATCTTTCTTACCAGTGCTCTGTTTTAATTTCATGGGTTTTGCTGGTATAATGACTTTTCTTTTGGAAGAATAAACAAGATTCCCTAATTTATTTTTAATATTTGGTCAAGGAAAAATAATTATCTTAATCTATTGTAACAATGCAGAACTATTATTTCCTCTTATACTAATCCTTTATTGATGCCTATGTTTGTAGAATTCTCACCTGTTTCTGTTGTTTATTGTAAAGTTATCTTGGAAATACTTTTTATGCCATTCATTAGAATGCCTCTGATCAATAGCATTTAGGTTAGGTCTGGTGGCTTGAAGATTTTTTCAAAAATGAGGCTTGTTTAGAAAATATCTTAAAGCATATTTATTCTTGTTGCTAGATGCATAATTTAGATGAGAAACTAGGTTTGGATTGTGTTCGTAATCAGGATTTTTTTCAATCCAAATAATGTTCTTCTGTGTATTTCAGTTGTTAAAAAAGAGGACACTGTTTTTTTACCTTTATACACACATAAAAAAAACCCCCAACACTGAAAAGCCAGAATATATTAATGCTGGACAAGGAAGGGGGTCAAAATAAGCAACTCACCTATACCCAGATTTACTGGTGATCTGTTACACTGAACTTGAAGCTAAAATGGAAATTGCATGCCACCTGTTAGGAAAATACTTTAGATTACCAAGGCTGTATTAATCTTTCTTT
Organism: Corythornis vintsioides; assembly: GCA_025447755.1. Lineage (NCBI taxonomy): Eukaryota > Metazoa > Chordata > Aves > Coraciiformes > Alcedinidae > Corythornis > Corythornis vintsioides. Next base: position 58,356 of record JAOEGS010017974.1, on the reverse strand, counting down.
CTGTTATTTCACTGAAGTGTCCCTCTCCCAGCTTCAGTGTTGCTTTGCAAATGTGGATGGAGAAAATGTGCATGAACATTCTTCTCATTATGTGGACCCTGCAAAATCAACCTTTTGGTAACTTGCCACTGCAGCAAAGAAGTTCATATGCAACAATCCCAAGTTATGGGTTTTCTGGAAAAGCAATTTCATGCATGATGGACTTCTAATCCCAATGCACAGTTTTGAGCCTTTTGCCTCTGTTGGATCAAAGACTGATCCAACTGCTGATTTAAATTGCAAGACTTGATATTATCTAACTAATTGGCAGAATTTTAAAAAAAAAAAAAAAAAAAAAGGAAAAAGTGGCACTACTGTTTAGCTTTTGTTCAGGTTTTTTTTTTTTTTCTTTTGCAACTTTTTTTTTAATTACATGTTATCGTATATTAAACTTTGGGTTTGGAAAATGCTTTATTTCAAGAGACATCTCTCAAGATTAGACCTGATAGTGAAGAAAAAAAACATATGCACATGTATAATAATTTCTGAAAGTAACAATGCAAGGTTTATGGTACAAAGAATATTTGAGCTGAATTGTTTCAATTTTCTCCAGAATTCCATTTGTGTGTTTGTTCAAGTTGGTCTCATTGAAGAAGGATGACCCAGAGGGTGGTTACTTTTTGTATACTAGACAGAAAACTGCAGAAAAGAATCACTTAGAGTATTCCCATGCACTGTTACATTCTTAATCATCTGTATCAGAGCAATGTTTGGGTGAAACAAGTACAAGTAATATCTTGTGGTTCACATTTCCATCTTTCCAGGCAAGAAAGGATCAGATTTCCCTGTAGATCAAAAGCTAATTTGGTTATTTGAACTGTGAATAATTATCATATTTTCTAAAGTATAATTTGCTTGCAATGTTTTTCTAACTACAGCAATGTTTTTCTAAATTTCTCAGAATTGAAAATGTCTTCCCCCACTGAGATTTTGAATATACAAAGTGTTAAAGGAAACTGGAGAGAAACTAAATGCAAGTATTTCCTTGAGGCCGCCCATGCAGAGAACCCTTGGTGTCTTGGCCTGGATATGTTCATTTGATAGTCTGGTAATGAAGAAGTTTATATGTTACTTGCATGAACTGGCCATAGATTTCTCTTCTTTTGCCTGATACCTTATGTCTCCATGAATGGTCTTTTGGAAGAAAAAAAAAATTGGAATGATATTTTTTTTATTAAGCATTTGCTTAGCTGCAGGCTTCATGTACAGCAAATGAATTACATTTCAAGTTTTGCTTTAGTACCACAGTCTTGGACACAGATGACCAGAGTCTAGTTTAAGTAATTCCAAGGGCAAACTGAAACTACATTTACTCTCAGTGTTAGCATATTTTAAGCATCACTTCCACTGTCAGTGAGAAAATGTATTCTCAAATTACAGCATAACATAGACTACATTTTGTTTAAATGGTCAAAACAAACCCTGGAAATTAGTGATGGCTTTTTATAATTTTTAAATTTAGCTTCTCATCATACAGTTAACACCTGTATTACTTAGTAATTTTCTACTTTTTAAACACAAATTATAAGCCTCTGTATAAGTTTAATATAAATTCTTAGATATATTTAAAAGAAGCTTTGATCAGAGCAGCTTTTATCAAGGATTGCATTAATTATCTACTGGGTGTCTGAAGACATATCTTTTCCATCTGACCACACACAGAGTTGTACTTTTAGGGAAATGCTTTAAAGACAAAATATTTGTAAGGAATATTTGTTTTTCTTCTTCCTGCCCCTGAGCTAAACACTCTTAGAAGCTGTTAAAAAAATGTGAGCACTCTGACTTCATCCTAATCAACTTCAAATACAAATTACTGCGACTGCAGACTTTTTCAAGCAGAAAGCACAGAAGATTGCTACAAAAATCCCCACTGCTCTTTCAGCAGTACCACTGAATGGAAAAGAGTAAATTGCAGAGATGTTAAATACACTTTGCAGCATACTTTGTTTATTTATACAGTTGAGTACTCTCTAGACAATTTAGAGATTTTACTTGTGCAATTAACCTATTGACCTCACACAAAAAAAGATATAAAGAATACATATCTCTTACTAGTTAGCTATTTCAATGAATGTGAATATTGATTGTGTAGTTTCAAATACTGCATAGAAATAATTAAAGAAAAAAAATAATATCTCACAAGCAGCCAGGAAATCCTTCTGTATGATCCTCCCCTTAGCTTCCCCGCTGCTTCATTTTTTGACAGATTTTGTCACAAGTGCATATCTTTGAGAGAAACAAAAATTTATTAATAAGCCTAAACCATAAACACAGATTTGAAGCATCTTAAATATGGGAATGGCTCAAGTCTTCATGCCATCTTAATGCCTTCAGAGTCTTCAGGTTTATTAGAGAATTAGCCTTCAAGATTAAACTGGTTGTTTTTACAGCTGTGATCGTAATATGCTTAAATGTTGTTTTTTATATTCCTTCATCAAGAAGGCAGTAAAATCAGAGAAACCTTCACTAATTAGGCCACAGTGTCCAAAGAATTTTTTACAACATAGTTGAAATTTTTAAGGCTGTTAATCATGCAAAATCTAAATATTACTCTGAAACCTGTTGCCAAACAGGAAAATTGAGCTGTCGACAGCTTTGGCTTGTTGCTAGCTATACTGTTGTCTCCTGTCTGTGGGTTAACTACTTGGACATCTCTTCAGTTCTTGCACAATATTCTGTGTATCTCTTCTGGGGGACAGCTGGGTTTATACTTTCAGATACGGTAAAAAAAGTATTTTTGCCTCTGTAAGGTCAGAAATCAACCATCCAAAACTGTGATCACATGACAAGGTAAGAAAAGACATTCATGCTTTTGTTGACCCTCCCGTCCTAAGAACTGTATATATCAATTCTGACATGACTGGTTATCTTGGGTTGTGAAAAGTATGGTATTTATATATACTCTCAGCCCTATTGCAAAAAGGTTAAGTAAATGAAGTTTTGTGATGACGGATGCACCAATATTGTCATTTAATTGACTACTTCAAAGGAATTTGTAGTACTGAGTTGCCAAAATTGTTCTATATGTTCCTATTAGAACTACTAGCCCTTAACTAATAGAAGACCTTAGCAGAATTGTTCTCAATTATATGGGGTTTTTTTCATGTGGACTGCAATTTACTAAAAAGTACTCTCTCAGGGATCTCCTATTCCTGTTAATAACATTTCTCTAAATTGCTTGTAAAACCTGCTTACATTGAAGGAAAAAACCAAACCAAAACAAAACCAAAACCAACAAAACAGAAAGCAATTGTATTCTCATTTCTTTTTGTTGCTATGAAATCCCATGTAAAAGCCAAAGAATAGACCTGGGAGAAATTAACCTTTTAGTCCAGCTTTACAGAAGAGTTTTGCACTTAAAGACACAGGAACATGCTTATCTGTCTGGCCTTAATAGTTTGAAAATGGTGGTACCAATGCTATGGGTTCTTTTAAGCCTTTCATTTTATCTTTTCATGAATATTACAATAATACTTGATCAGTGTTGCAATTGAAGTATGAAACAATCGCTAATAGTAGCTTTGTGTGACAAAGCACTTTTGTGGGGTTTTTTCTCTCTGTCCCTTTCAGACAGAGCTATTCTATTATTAATATTCTATTAATTACTAATAGTATAGAGTAGGTTGTTTTCCATCTTGTACTGTTGATGTTGAAAGTCTTCCCAACTCTTTCCTCTTTGGTATGTTGAGTTCAGTGGGCCATCTCCATGCCAGTCTGGTTATGTCAGTAAGATATTTTGTAAATAGAGGTGAGAGATTCCCTCAATCAGCCACAAGCCATTAGGCTCAAGCCCGTAAATCCTGCTGAGCTGCTGTTACACATACATTTTTTATCAGCTTGTATCTGACACAGCTCAGTCACATCAGGCTGCAAAATACCACACAGACGAGTCCTGTGAGGCCTTTCTATATGCATGAGTGGAAGCAAACTGTGTTTGAAGGTTGTAGAAAACATGATACAAATTGAGATGTGAGCTGATAAATGCCTAGATGAGAGATTTCACCACCTGGATGGTGATGGCAAATATCATAGATGTGCAAACTACTTGTATGTGCCGACTTAGCTACTGAAATTTCAGATTACACTGAGGATAACATTTGGGCTGTGGGTATTGATGGAAGGTGTTACCTGTGAAAGTAAAAAATTAAATAATAAGTATCATTTAGGAGTATATCTGTTTTATCATCTGCAGAAGGGTGGTATGAGACTTAATACCGAGAAGAAGAAAAACTGTGTGAGACTAGTGCAACTGATGCAAAGCTTTGTATGATGAATAAAAGTATAGTTCAGAAGACATCCCAAGAGAAAGAACAGTTGTATTCAAAAAGAATTAAGAGACCATAGCATAAATGAGTGGATAATAAGATTTCCGGAAAGGGACAATTGCCAAAGGCACCTGACTTAGTTTGAAATATGATTCTGAGTTTTAGGTTAGCAGAGGGTTTAATGGACTTGAACAGGAACAATTTAGTAAAGTACAAGGATTAAAACTATCCTGGAAATGGACTTGGAAGAGAGAAAAACTATTCAGTCCTACAACATATTCACTGAAATTAGAGCTAAAAATGAAAAGGAAGAAAAAAAGAAAAAAGAAAAAGCAGTGAAATGTGTGCCTGTTCTTTTTAAGATAAGATAGGCTACATTTTGTTTATGCATAGGTAAGTTTTACAAGAAATCAGAGGTTAATGAGAAGAAAAGGGTATACAGCAGTATTCCTCCACACATCTCTTGGTATGGGTCCCAATGGTGTACATTATTATACTATTATTTCAATGTTGCCTTCATTTTTTAAAGTGTCCTGAGAGACTTCTAAACTCATGAAGGTTTATGTCTGCATAGGAAGCTTGGTTTGTTTGTCATTTCTAATTTGGTCTTAGCCAAATGCTGGAAATCTGATGAAGAAGTAAGAATGTTTGAAAACACTGATTAATATTCCTGTTGCATATCTTATTGCATTCCGTAGGGTTGGGATTTTTATTATTTTTTTTTTAATTATAGCATGATTCATAGTTTCCTTCAGTGAATAAAAACAACCCCAACAAATCATACAAAAACTGTAAGTCATTCAGAGAAACGTATTTCAAGAAAGCCAGATCCAATTTTTAGCACATACTGTGTGCCACAAAAATGAGAGTAAAAAACTTTACAGATAGCAAAAGTTGAATATGCATAGCACAACTAGAATATAAGTTTAAGGAAGATTCAGCAGCAAATTTTAATATGGAAAGAAAAGTAACAATTGCTCATATGCTGACAGTTAATGATAAAATAGTGGTTTGAGATTGGCAGGCCTCAGGAGTATCCTTTCAACTTTGAGGGAAACCTCATGTGAGTGTAGATATTCTGTGAATATTTTCCAGTCTCCCAAGCAGCTGTACCTCTCCTTTCTATATCCACCACTGCTTCCTCAACACAAAGATGCTTTTTCAATGATTCTCTATTTCTCTGTTATTTTCTGATTGAATATTTTCCATCTTTCTCTTTCCATTAATACAATAGAAAAGGAAACAATAGCTTTGATGAAATGAAAGAGATAAGTAGTAGCCTTGCCATAATGCACCAATCACAGAATGATTCTCTTCTTCACTTCTCACGTTCCTGCAAGGCAGGCTAGGGAGAAGGCTCAGCTTTCTCTCTGGTCGTGGTCTGCGTGGCACTTCCAGCTTTGCCACGTGTAAATATCCGCGGTTAGCAACGGGAACGCCCCCAGAACACCCCCAGCCTCATGACCCTCTTGGCTGCTCCCGCAAGAGACGCCGAAATTTTCTAGCCAATTCCTAGTTCCCACAGGTTTCCCTGAGTTGAGGAAAACCTCTGCTAGTTCAAAAGGAAAGAAAGGTAAAGAAAAAGCAATGCTGTGGGCGCAGTTTACTGATCTCAGCTCTGCTTTCTCAGTGTGAAGAACCTGACTCAGTCTTCTCAACAGCCACTGTGTAAGTGCTAGGGGCTTCTCTTATATCACCCATGAAGCAATCCCTTCTCTAGGCCAAACAAGCCTCAGTCTTGGAGTCTGTGCTCACAGGGTGAGTGCTTGAGCCCTGATCAGCTCAATCTCCTCAACTCATTCCCTTTTATTGATGCCTTTCTCACACTGGGAGGTCCAAAGCCAGTACCTTCTGTGTGTCTAACACACATTGGAGCTGGAAACACAGATTTATGTAGGACTTATTCCTACATAAATCTTTTTCAAAGAGGACCAGTGGGTGCTTCATTGGCAAAAATTTGTGTTAATAGTTCATTTTTGTAACATTTATAAATATGCAGTGTTACAGAGGAATGCTACAGTAGAATGGCTATGATTTACTCTTATTAGTTCATATCAATGTCAGTAATATTAAGAACCTAGAGAACTTGATAAATACATGTATATGTGTAAAATGAAGTTCCTTCTTGTTTCTTAACATACCCTGAAAGAGAAGTGAAGTGTTGAACCATTTTGATAAATAGCATTGAATATAGTTACCTTGTTTGTTTAAACATACTTGATTTTAACTTCATCAAATGCAACTGAATTAGATTAATTATATTTTAATATTCTGTATTATCTTGTCTATAAAATACATACATTTATAAGGAGTTACAATAGACTCTTAATTTAACTAGGCCTTGTATTTTATGAAAAATACCACAGGAAATACTTTATAAGATAAAGTATTCCTGAAGATGTATATATCCCAATTCCTCAATGTAAGGAGAGCTCTTGCTTATATGCAAGGTCAGACTTCGGTGTCAGCGTGATATGATACATTTTTCAAATCCAAGTAAATATTTGTCTGTTTGTTGATGTGTATATATTTTTATGTATATGTGTAAACACATATGTGTATTGTTTTGGACCTCTTATCACAGATGAAATCAGTGGCTTGACATTTTGATTTTCATGTTCAGTGTTCATAGATTCAGATCCTTTATCAGAGAATGTTCTCTACATTAGATAGTTTGCTTATAAACAAAGACTCCAGGGACTTTCAGTCAGAGAACATAAAATGAAGCAAGCTAACAAATAGAATACATTACAATGTAATGCATTTGAGGATATTCAGGTGGCAGTTCAGGCAAGAATGATCAGTGCATCTGCATGGATGCCCATCCTCAAAGGCAAATCAGCAGGGTGCTGCCTTTGGTGGCACTGTTTTCAAAAAGACCAGCTTCAGGGTAATGACATGACCTATTTCACAGTCCATGACATGAGCTATTTATCTTTTCATATACCTGGCATACAGCTCTATATGCCTTGTGTGTGACAAATTGAAATAAATTCCTTTTCTAAAACAATTTCACAGTCAGTTCAGTGTTTGTGTTAAGAAACACATGGTTTCTTGCAAGAGTTCCATCTGTAATGGTCAGTATATGGAAATAAGTGTTGTATCAGAATAGAAAGAGAAGGGATGAAGGAAATTCAGAAGGACTTTAAGGAGCAGGAAGAGATAAGTAGGCAGAAGTATTATTTAAAGTACCTGAAAGAGTGAAAAAGGTCTTTTAGAAAAGAAAAAAGTACATATAGCACACAGGGAAGAATGATTACAGCTTAAACAGATGATTAATAAAATAAAAAAGGAATTAACATATAAGTAATAAGAAAGCAAAATCATATTCTTCTGGCAATCATGATTTAGGAGTCTGTGGGGTTTTTTGTTTGTTTTTTTTTGGCTGAGGGTTTGTGTGTGTGGTTTGGGTTTATTTTGTTGTTGTTGATTGTTTTGTCCTTATTTGTTAAATCTGGCTAAGCCAACTATGCTGCTTACCAACATTTCTCACTTGAGTAAAGGCAATTTGAAAGCAAAAAGTCTCTGCTACCCTACCTTTGTAAGAACAAGTTGCTTTGCCCACAGAATCTGAAATCTGTGAAACAGTTTGTCTGAGCAATATTTCTAGATATATGTGCTTTCCTCTATGTTGCATATCATTTGTTGTTGTACAGTATGTATCAGAAGTTATGACAGTATTAAAAGACATACATATGAGCAAAACAAATGTTATTTAATATAACGAGATGCATTGGCCTGATCTTTATTTGTTTCACTTCACTGATAGAAGAAAATAAGAATGAAAAAGTTGATATGCCTCATAACAAAGTTGCTTTCTTGATGACTCTTCTTGCCTGGCTGATAGCAAAACTAATACTCCTTTGGTGTCATCAGAACATGCAGAGTCATGGTCCTTGCTTAGAGTATGAAGGATAAAGGAGAAGTAGCTTAGCTTTCACTTTAAAAACTTTAGAAAGTTCACTGCTTTCACCTCAGAAGTTATCTTTGGGAATGTGAAATGAGGCAAACTTATCACCAGGATCAAGAGTTTATTGCTGATTTTCCCCTAAAGCTACCTAACAGATAGCAACCTGGAACTGAATCACCACAGTTGTTGAATAGATGGAGTGGTGCCTGGCTGGAAGCAACAGCAGCTGTGATTTAGAGAAGTAAAAGAAGAACTGATTCTATCCCTGACAGTCATGCTTTTTCAGACAGAATACTGGATATATAAATCCAAGAAACTCTGGACTTAAGTGAGTCCTTCCACATTCCTTCCCATTAAGATGGAGAGCAGTGCAGTGTCAGGACTTTATTGTAACACCTATTTCAGTTAACCAGATGTACCAGCTTATTGTAGTCATCTGTGTGAGCTGTACTGTGAGCTTCTTCTATAAAGGTATGATCTGTGGCTTAATGTGATGGATGTTATCCCTCTGTACTGTGTCACTCACTTTTATAACCATTGAAGAGTAGCAGTACCATCCCTTTGACCTGATAGGAAGAATTACATAGTTTGCAATGTGAGCTTTCTCCATTATAGGGAAAACTTTGTGGCTTTGTGAATGCAGATCTACTCTAAAGTAAGTATTCTATTCTGGTTTGAGTGAGAACAGAATGAATTCTGTTCAGTGATTTTACTTTTCAGTTCAGTTTTTCTAACTAACTGCACTGTCTGAAGTTAGCAGCATGTTTTGCAGGCAGTGTCTGCTCCTAGCAGTGATAACACCCAATGTTTAGAGTTAGAACTAAGGACTGGTGTGCAGACTAAGGCCACTGCTGAATCTTGTGTACTACACTGGGGGTTGAAGAAAGTGAAAGGTGGCACCTGCAGGGAGGAGCACTTAGGACGGATGACCCCAGACTGACTAACGAGGTATTCCACCCCATATAAGTCATACTCAATATTAACCTGAGGAATCCACAGGGTCTCGGCTGCAATTCCTCCCTCTCTTGTCCCTCTTCTCAAAATGTGACATTTACTACAGATACTCTTCTCCACAGAGGGTTTTAGAAACAGCCTTCATAACATGTCTTATTATCCTGATACATGGCAAGAGACTTACAGATTTGCTATGGTCTTTCTTCAGTGTATGTATGCTCTTGGGAGAATGCTCAACTAATTAGCAAACTAAGAATATTGACATAAATGTATTTGACTGCCAGTAAATGTTAATAAATTAGTTCAGGTTCCTTTAAACCAAAAAGCTGCTGACATTTTTTTTTTTCATATTTCAAGCCATGTGGAACAAATATATTTCAAGAGAATTTACTTTCGTGGAACATTAGAGACAGCATATTGCTTACATCAGACTCATCTCACCCACTGGTAATCCCCTTCTACCTGATACTCACCTGAGTGTGAAAAATTTGTCTTGATATGATATTAAGAGTTGGACTCTGAACCAGTCCTTGCTGCCTGTTTACTTGCTCGCCCACTGGGGATTTAAAGCATTTGTAAGTAAAAAAAATTAGCATTTGCTGTCTTTGCTGCTTCTGCCTCCTGAGATCTTTTGTACTAAAGAAGACATGTCTAGAGGTTAAAAAAATGTAATCGTGGACAAATTGAACTTCAGAATTGAGAGGTCCTTTCAGATAAATTTTATATTTCCCCTGTGGTGGTCTGTTGCAAATAAATCTTGGTCTAATGGCTGCACATGCATTAGCCTTGGGTATAAAAGATTAATAGATTTTTATAGAATCTGAAGCTGGAAGGGAACAGTAGATCATATAGCTTGACTGTATATCTCAGGTCATTACATTTCACCAGGTTTCTTTTATATTTGATCTGATAACTTCTGTCAAACAAAAGCACGTTTACAAAAAAAGCAAACTTGATTGCAAGACATCTAGTCCCACTGAATTTGTGTTAATAATGTTTATCAACAACTAATCAGCAGAGATAGGTATGATTTATTTTTTTTATTGAGTAATGCCAATTGGATAGTACAGCAGTCATTTAAACTAAAGGGTTTATTTCAATCATAATAATTTTTTTTGTGAAAAAGCAGATTAACATTTTCAAGATGAAAACAAATTTCTTTTCCCCTTTATTGACACAAAATAAATAAAAGCATGAACTGAAATAAAGCATATCAAAAGAACAATCCACATTTTTGATAAATGGAAGAAATAATTCTAATTAAAAGTGATTGTTCAGTCTAGACTAAGTTGGAAGGAAAACAAGTTAATTTTGGAGATATTCGTAATGAAAGCTATTTCCTACTAGGTCTTGTTAGCCAAAAACTCTTTCAAAAATAGGAGCTTTTCCTTTCCCACCTCCGATTTTAATTTATCTGCCTTCAGTTTTCATTAAAATCAGTAATGACTTGCGTTCCTTGCTTGTATATCTGCATATCCACATTTGCCTTACGTTAAATTAGTTTTATTTGAATGGGTCAGTTTTTCAAATGAGCTGTATTACTGTGCAGTTAACTGCATTCATCTTTTCTTAACATTTCACTAAGCTTTAATAATTTTATAAACACTGATTTTTATATTCATTTCCACATCATTAATAAAAATTCTTATATTCACTTCCACATCATTAATGAAAATTTAGGGACTGGAACACATGCCTTATGAGGAAAGGCTGAGACACCTGGGGCTCTTTAGTCTGGAGAAGAGAAGACTGAGAGGGGGTTTGATAAATGTTTATAAATATATGAGGGCTAAGTGTCAAGAGGAAAGGGACAGCCTCTTCCCACTTGTGCCCTGTGATAGGACAAGGGAGAATGGTTACAAGCTAGAACACAAGAGGTTCTGCCTTAACATTAGGAAGAACTTTTTCACTGTAAGGGTCACAGAGCACTGGAGAGGGCTTCCCAGGGTGGTTGTGGAGTCTCCTTCTCTGGAGATTTTCAAGACTTGCCTGGATGCATTCCTCTGTGACCTGTGTTAGATTTTATTTAGATGATATGATCCTGCCTGGCAGGGGGGTTGAACTTGAAGATCTCTAAGCACCCTTTCAACCCCTAATACTCTGTGATTCTGTGATATTGATACCAGTCCCTACAGAACTTCATTATGAACTTCAATTCTATGTTGATTTCTCATCAGTAGTGTTTTTTGAGTTCTGAGACTCAAAGTTTCCAGTTCTTTTAGGATTGATCCCTCCTTGGACTCTCCATTCTTGGAGATGCACAAAAGCCACCTGAACATGGTCCTGGGCAACTAGATCTAGGCAGCCCTGCTTGAGCAGTGTGGTTGGTCAAGATAGCTTCCAGAAGTATCTTCCAACCTCACCCATTCAATGATTCTGATAATAATCTGGAATATTTTAATTCACTGTTAAATAAGAACCTTATAGCAGTCAAAATATATGCTGTATAGAGATACCTCAGCATTAATTTATTAAAGCAAATTCATAGTTCATGTCTGGATATCTCAGAATTTATTTATTTATTTATTCAGGCCATAAAAGCCTGGAGTTATCTCTTAAATCTTAGAGGTCTAAATGTTCCTTAGAACTGTACAGAACAATGTTGCAGTATTTTGCTGTTTTAATGATATTCCCATTCTTTTTCATATTTTTCAAATAACTAGACAAAAATGCCCAAAAGAGTAAATCCTATAATTTCACTTTGAAAATTATGTTGGTTTGACCTTGGCTGAACACCAGGTGCCTGCCAAGCCACTCTGTTTCTTCCTGCTCCCACATCCTCTCATCTGGACTGGGATGAAGAAATGCGATGGAATTACTATGTTAAGACAAAGGCAGTTTAAAACACAAAGGTCCCTTCCATCCACTCTATGATTCTTTAATCTTCTACATCCTCATAATCAATAAAATCAGTTATCATAACAATGTATTTCAGAAATAATATTAACTGAACTTCTGGGTTATTGCAGACTATAAATTTTGAGTACTACTGTCTGAAGAGTACATAAAATAATCTGAAAACTTTGCTAGGGACATTGTTCTCCCATTACTTAAACCACTTCTATTGCTGTTGTGATATAACCCAACTAGTCTGAACTATCAAGGCATAAAACAGTGTCCATCTCGTATCTCTTCATACAGCAAAAGCTCTGTATAGGAGTTCTTAAGAAAAATCCTACAAT
>JAOEGS010017974.1:0-11147 GCA_025447755.1 Corythornis vintsioides | reverse complement strand
TTTTTTTTTTTTTTTTTTTTTTTTTTTTTAAATATGCTGTGTCAGGAGCATGGAATTTGATTGAAGTAGTTTCAGAAGACAGTTATCAAAAAAATACTTCAAAAGTAATGAAGCTCTTTTTTTTTTTTTTGCCTTTTTTGGGGGATCATTTATACTATTTTGTTTAATTTTTATATCTGTTAGATTTAAACACAGAATTTCAATTGCCTGAAAAAAAAAAAAATTGAAATTCTGATTTTCAGTGTTTGATTTTATTTAGGTATCTTGTTCACTGCCTTCAAATGATAAGAAATAAATATAAGTAGTCAGGAGAGCAGTTTCTAATCTTGGACAAATTTTATGAACAAATGTTCATAAATTAGGCTCATTGTGGAGAGTCCAAACATCTTCCTGCCGACATGCAGTAGTGACCAGCCACGTGAATATGCATGGAGAAAACACTTAGAAGAAAGTCTGACTTACAGTGCTTGCAATTCTTCTGAGGTCCATGCATTCACTTCCAAATCTCCTTTTCTCTGGAAGTATTTATATTGAGGAAATGTGTAGTTGATAGCTAGCTAAGGGACTTACTGCAGGCATGACTTGGACACGTAAGAATGAAATAAGTAGAGAGTGGGAAATATGTAATCTTTCTAGATAATGCAAAAGCAGCAAAAGAAAAAAAAAAAAAAGTCCTTCACTTCAAGAGCCTTGGTACATGATCACTTACAAAACAAATATTCCTGTGTATGAGACATTTCAAGGAAATCTTGTTACTGGTAAGTAACTGTCCCTTTCTTTGTTATCAGTGCACTTTTCAAGTGGAAATAACCATGAAGAGATGCTAACTCTAGACATATTTCTTTAGCTTTTTTTTTTTGCACTGATGTAGTGTCACTTTTGTAATCATGCCAGGCTAAAATAAGCACCCCACTTCTCTGGTTTGGAAAATTAATCTCCCCCATCTTCAACACCTACATGAGCTGGGACTTATGTAGCTTTTGGCAAGCAGAAATGAGGCTTCTCACCCAAATACCTGAACAAAGTATTTAAGCCAATCACATGCACGCATACATACACATTTGCCAAATACCATTGATTTTACTGGCTTGTATTAAAAGATATATACAACTTGGCTGCATATTTTCATGCTGTCTGTAGAAAAAATCCACTATTTAAAAAATATTTCTTACTTCAGAATATATTATTCATGATCTTTGTGATTGTCCATCTCTGTGGAGATATTTAAAAAACCCCACTTAATAAAGACCCCATAGTCATTATTTGAAAATCTGTAATCTTATTGTTATTTGCAAATAAGTAATATTATTATACATTTAACAACTGTTAAGCTGTTGCTAGTGAAAATGTAAGCTACAGTATACCAGAGTGAGCATCCAGTTTTTGTTAATACTGATTTAAATATTTTAAAGTGCATTATTTTACTTAAAGAACTCAGAGAAGTCCAACTACATCTAATCTGTACATGTGGGGAAAAATACAGATAGAGGGTGGAAAACACATGTAATTAATGTATGGATGAGAGACTGCTGCCATCATTGGAATTTTGGGGTTTTTGATCATGGAGAAGTTTATATGGCACCTGGTCTGCTGGTGTCAGATGGTGTAGATCTCTCTCAAAGAGGAAGAAGGGCTTCTGTCACAAGAATTGTCTGGGCTCATTGATTGAGCTTTAAACTAGATTTGAAGGGGGTAAGGGGGAAAACCTGTCTTGCAGGAAACAAACCACGGATGTGGTATTCCTTGACTTCAGCAGGGCTTTCGATACTGTCTCCCATGGGATCCTCACAGCCAAGCTTAAGAAGTGTGGATTAGGTGGCTGTTCAGTGAGGTTGATTGGGAACTGGCTGAAGGACAGAGCTCAGAGAGTTGTGGTCAGCAGAGTAGAGTCTAGCTGGAGGTCTGTGTTCCTGTGTGACTTGGTCTAGGTGATTCTGCTCTGGCAGGGGGGTTGGACCAGATGATCTTTGTTGGTCCTTTCCAACCCCTAACATTCTATGATTCTATGATTCATGAGACTTCATGAGAATATCTTGAAAGGATAAAAATCAACTAAGAGAAAACAAAACCTGGAATAAATAGTAAATTACTGTGTAAGTTAAAAGAGTCTTATATCAAAGCTGCTTAGGAATCTAAGGTCACATTTATCCCTCTGCACATAATTCCGGATTAAATATACTACAGTTCTGCACATCTTTAAGATTTTAGAGGATGATTCAATGCTTTGAAATTTCAGTTATTATTATCCAGTTAAGGGTTTTTCTTTCTGCTTTTTTCTTTCTTTTTGATCTTCCTCTTCTAACTGGAGCCAGACAGTACAAAGGTAAATGGACAGCTCCTTCAAGAACAAATTAGAGCACCAAGATAGAACATTATCTAAAAAAAGCAGTATTAATAAGAACATAGAACATAGATAGAACATTATCTAAAAAAAGCAGTATTAATAAGAATGAAAATGAAAATACATTGCCAGTCTGAAAACTAAATCTGAAGTTACTGTGTTCAGCTTGCTGCAGATGAGTCGCTGGCATAATAGGAAGTGAAAGAAAAATAAATGCAGGCAAGGCATTGAGATACACATTTTTTCAGTTGCAGAATAATAAATGCGAGAAGTCCCCACAGGGCAAAGTTGTGAATGCAGAAAACACTAGGGTCATTCAAGTAATGATTGTATATGTATGGGGAAAGCAATGTACAAGGAAAGGATGAACCTCAGTGGGCTGAATGGCCTTTTTCATTCTCAATATTCATGCATCACAGCTGTCATGCTGCAAGGTACATTAAAGAGATTACATGCTGATGGCTCTTAGATCTCTTCACCCGAAACCCAGCTCCATATGTGTCTAGTTGAAGAGCTTCTGTTATTCGACACCCACTGAGCTCACTTGCAATTTAGACCTTGCAAAAGCTGCATTACCAAGCCCATTATTTACTTTTGCTAAAACAGAAATAGCAACACATTGCACAAGTGATTCCAGTATAAGTGCAGATCAAGTACAGATAAGACAAAACTATGGCATTCCATCACCAGTTCTGATGGGGTGTGGGTAGCAATATTTCTAAAGCAGTAAGATTTCCATGATTTGCTTGCCTGAACAAAGTGGTGAAAAGGCCATGATAAAAATGTTCTGTCTTTAGCATCCTTAGGGACACACAAAGAACTTTGAATTTTATATCCTATGCCTCCTAATTTGCAAGATATTAGCTTCCAATACTAAACGAGATAGCCTTCTGAACTTGTAAGATGCGCTTCATTGAAGTTACTCTGATTAAGTAATGCATAAAAAACAGTAGAATTGCCATTACTGCTCTGAAAGTACATTTTCATAGATACTTTGCTGTTAGGTCTTGTTGCTTCAATGGAATTGAAATTATTTTAAAATTGAGGTTAGCCTAATCCAAAATTTATAATCCCAAAAATTAAAAACAAACAAAAAAATTGGACAAAATTCTAAAAAAGTTTAAATATTTAATTTTTATGTTTTTCAGCATTAGCTCAGCAGAATTTTCAGTTTTGAAACTATCATCTGCTCTAAATGTATTTCTTTTCCACGCCACTGTGAGAATGTTACAGTATTGTTTTAATATCACATTGAAAAGACAAAACTCATGAGTGACAGTTCATTGAAATGAAGAAATTTTTAAAAATGCAGGGAGTTTATTTCCATCTCAAAGGACTATTTCTGATCTCCATATCTAATGTCTCATATGTTAGGAAAAAAAAAAAAAGTTTCTCTTCAATAGAAATTCAAATGAAATTTTAATTTTTATTATTTGTGTTTGTGTGAAGAAGCAGCTGATTTGGAGAGAGCATAATTTGTGGGGAAAGGAAGGTAAAACTAGATGAAATTTTGATTTACCTTAAATATGTCTATGCTGCTTGAAATACTGGCACATCTTATTTCAGTACATTAATAATGTACAAAACTTAAAGTATTTGACCTTATATACATGAATACTAGTATATGATCATTGTTAGATATAATAATATTTAGGGAAATAACCTTTCTTGTTTCTGTTTTGTGTTTCATACTTGTGACAAAGCTATAATAATAGCTACCCCATATTGTCTCTGAGAACTACTTCAGAGGTAAATATTATGACCATTTCGCAGTATGACATAAGAATGTAGGTAGCTGAATAGCAACATGCAGTATTTGTGAACTCTTGTTCAAAAATGTAATGAATCTGCTGATCAGACATGTCCATATCCATTTTCATTTGTTTTGGAAATACTCACAGGCCTGTGTGTACTTAAATATTTAGGAAATTGCTGTTTGCTTGTATTTATTAAGTATTCCCATTTAGAAAAGTATAGTTTACTGACTGGCAGCATGAAAACTGGGGAGAATCTAGGTTACTAATGAAAAATAACAATGTAAGTTTTTCAAACAATGCTGAATGTTGCATAAAGGACCATTCCAGCCAGTTTATACACGGAAATAGCTAGTGTGCTGGTTGAAGATTTGACTAACAGTGTTAACTTGAACTGGCTGTGATATTCAATATTTGTACACCTGGTAAAAGTAGAATCAAAATGGTTTATGGAGAATGCTTCCTTGTCATTTTGTCAGTTTAAGGCCTTCTAATATAGTAAAACATGCTTTCAGGTTTTGGGGGAGGTGATGATGGTGACTTGTTATTTTCTTTTTTGACTAGAGAATGTATCGATGATAAAGCCAAATGTAATAAGTTATTTTGTACTTGCATTTGATCTGTGTCTGGTTTTCACTAGTATGCCCTCATTAACAGAGCTCCTTGGAATACCAGTAAACATTAACTTGTCTGAAAAACTATTTTTCAGGAAGTTTTCATTGAGAAATTTCTCAGACACAAGAGAAACTATCTCAGAAAGAGGTGGTACCTGAAAATCTATTCTACAACCTAATGTGTAAAATAACAGAGTTACTCTGAAAAAAACCAAGCAAACAACAACCCAAAATCACTTGATCTGAAATGACCATATTTCAATAAGATGAAGATTTTGTCCATTTACAGGTTGAGAGGAAGATTAGTTGGTTGGTCGGTTGGTTGGTCAGTTAGTTGTTTGATTGTTTGTTTGTGTTTAAATTATTATTTATTTATTTTAGTTTTAAATCTAAACCACTTAATTATCCTTTCAATGTCCTGGTTGCTTGTGAGAAAGCTTAAAGAATTTATAAAAGCAGTAAGGAAATAGTCTAGAAATTATGATATTTTGGTTTTATTATAAATATTTTATAGCACTTTGAAATATAATTGAATACTGTAAGTTTACCTTGTAATGATATGAAAAGCTGTTTGCATATGATTTATTTTGTCCAAATTGAACTAATCTGAATAGGTTTTTAGCAATTTCAAGTCCATCCTTTAATTCATCTATGCAACCTTGGTCCTATAAAGACTATATAATGGTTTATTTGGTATGATCCATATAATAGATGTTTTCTATATAACAGAATCGCAGAATAATTATGGTTGGAAAAGACCTCCTACATCAGTGAGTCCAACCATACCTCAAACAAACAAACAAACAAAAAAAAAACAAAGACAAACCACCACACCAAACACAGTCCCCTACATTCCTGCTCTTAGAGCATGTCCTGAAGCACCTTGTCAATTCCTTTCTTAAATGCCTCCAGGGTTGGTGATTCAACCATCTCCCTAGGCAGGCTGTTCCAGTGCCTCACCACTCTCAGTAAAGAATTTATTCCTAATATCTAATTTAAACCTCCCCTGTTGCAACTTCAGGCCATTTCCCCTGGTTCTGTCATTAGTAATTAAGGAGAAGAGACCAACACCCACCTCTCTACAACCTCCTTTCACACTGCTATATAATTCATTTTTTGATTCAAATTTTAGGAGGTTATTTTTTCTCCTTGGTTGAGCAGCTAGAATACTTCCTCAGCTAATGATATATTTAAAATGTGTCAAGGGGTAGCAAGTCTGCTATATAATACTTTTTTGATTCAAGTTTTAGGAGGTTATTTTTTTTTTACTTGGTTGAGCAGCTAGAATACTTCCTCAGCTAATGATATATTTAAAAAGCTATTTGCTTTTTAAACTGGATTCACATTTTTGGCTTGGCTGGGTTGTTTAGTCTTTGCAGTAAACAGTTTTCTCCTGAAAGTCCAAATCAGCTAACTTTATGTTTCTTTGTGGTTAAAAAAAAAAATAAATGTATAATTTCCAGATGAGCTAAATTTTTTCTTTTTTTTTATTTAATTTTTTTTAATGAGAAATTATACATATTATGTACTTAGTAATATGTAGTACTCTTTCATGTGCATATTTTGAATAAATGTTTAGATCACATCCTAGCCCTTCTGAAAACAAATCTTTTCTCTTATAGCCTATGACTTGTTTACATCAACATTAAACATATTTAGAAGAAAGATTGTTGGAAAGTGATTTCACTTGCTGGCTATGAAAGATAATTAATATAGTTTGCCTTAATCTTGGTTAGATATTTTCTAAATCTACAGTAGGTGCTATAGTCAGTAATGATGACTCATGACCTCATACTATCATTTATTGCATACATTTATCTAGCAGGTCACTATCTACTTATGTTCACCAAACACATTGATGATACATAGCCCTCAGTACTCCCAAAACTGCAAAACTTCTTCCTTTCAGTGCTGCATAAGCTTTTTTTCAGTCCCTAGTCCTGTCAAGCTGTGACATGCTGTCTCAGATAATCTGCAAACAATCCTCTTCACCTTTACCTGCAATTAATCCATAGTGTTACATCTTCAAGTATGTGCAAAATTTGCTCCTGCTACTTTATATTAATTTCAGATTATTTGGGAATATAATTGGCCTACCAGAGAGGGAAAAAAATAAAAATGAAACCACAACAACCAGAAGACCAACCAACCAACCAGAAACACCCCCCACCCAAAAAAAAAAAAAAAAAGAGAAGAGGAAAAACATGCCTGCATTCTCATGAATGAGAAATCTGTTGCCTGAATCCCACAACAAAAATAGACATGCATATCCCAAGCAAACTCTGAAAAAGATCACCCAAAGTTCTTGATGTTTAAATGAAAAAGCTCAAGGAAATGATTGGTTTTTTTTTTAATTCAGCCAACTGTCATTGTTTCATTGTTGAGACAGATCCCCATCCTGGATCTGCACTGTCTTGTTCTGTGGTATACAGTTTCTCCTCAAAATTCATGTTATACCTATATTTCTTGTCACTTTTTGGTATTTTCCTGCTATAGATTTCTCAAGAACAATTTTCCTTTTAGAGGCAGGAGTGGTATCATCCAAGAACAGTCTTTGTTTTCAGAGACATTTAGTAACAATTTATTTAAACTTAATGTTTATGTGGTGATTATTGTTACATTGCAAAGGTTTGGGAATTTTTGTCTGATTGATTTTTGTTGGGTTTTTTGCAAGCAATTCTTACAGCTTGCCATTTTCCTGGATCAAATTGCTCTACACATCTTCCTAAAGGCCTTGGGTTTTGTAATTTGATTTATATGGTAACCTTGAAACAAGGAGAGACATTAATAGACTGTTCTGTTTTAATGAATAGCTTGTCAGGTACTGTTTGACTACTTTAGTGGCTGGAAAGTCACTTCCTCCAGGAACTGATTAGAAGGGCAAGGCTTTAGGCTCTCAGTCATGTGTGTGTCTTGCTTCATTTAATATTCAACAGCTGGCAGGAATAACACTGGTTTGAAGCACTAATTTGATTACTAATGACTTTGGTATTTCTATATGCCTCTTAAAATTGCTTTTAACTTTTTACATTCAAGCAGGAAGACCTGGCATGACTTGGAAATACTGAAACTGAATGCAAGCTGCCTAACCTCTGGGTCAGAAATTCCTGTGGAGTTTTGAGTGTGTCCTTCAAAGGCAGATGTCTCCTTATCTACTAAAATACGTTTACTTTCTTCAGCTTTTTCATTTTTTATATCTTCCTCTTGGTAGATTGTCTCTCAGAAGGAAGGTACAGGTTGTTCCTGACATCTTCATACAGAGATATGCTTATTCCACCTCTAGTTTTGTCATGAGCCAGAAGACCCCACAAACTGTTTGGGCTAACACATGGGCCTATAAAGTCCCATACCTCTACCTTCATCACCTATCAACCTCTGTGGAGGGCATCACAAGGCAGTCTCAGAGTGTATAGCCTCATGTTGCATACCTACAGCAGCTCTGGAAAGCACTTCCTAGTGATTAGTCCTCCCCTTAAGAAATGCAACAAGACTTCAACTCACTTATAAAAACAGATTTTGGCTGAGTGTAATCAATAATAATAGATTTGTTCTCCTTAATTTTATAATTTTGCATCACTGTTCTGTGGTGGTTTTTTTTGGTGACGGAGAGGTTGCTTGGTTTTTGTTTTCCCCCTGCAAGACCTAAGTAGAGTCTGAGCAATTCAGAAAATACTACCCAAATACAAATTGGAATTTATAGTTTTGAGCCTTGTTTTTTGCTGGAATAATTGTAAAAACAAACCAGAAACAAATGCACACAAAAGAATGGAATCCTCACATACACTAGTGTTGCTTACCTGCACTTACAGGTTCATTCATAACTTTGTTGTCACTGGTACATGAAATGTTCCTGAGCCCTGTTTTGACAATAATTTGACAAATATTTGCCTAAGTCTCTCATACATAGGCACACAAAATTCACATATAAAAGCATTTATATGTGTGATATATCAAGTCTTAGAGTAAATTGGCTGGATTTTTTGAGAAAAGCCCAGAACATATACATTTTCTGAAGTCCACTCAGAAATATTGTATGCATGCAAACTAGAAGTTATTTAAACAACTCTGATCCAGTGGTGTTAATGGATGTTGTAATAAATAAACTATGTAAGGTACTGACATAAGATGTCCCAGTGGTATCAGTATTTACAGAGGATATGCATATTGGATTATGTTTTTCATGTCTGTTTACACATCTGTGGTATCACCACAAGTGATATACCAGGTAATGAGCTATGTCTCCGAGGACAGCTGCAATGTGTCTAATAAGAGCAAGTGTAGCAGATTTTACTCAGGTAAGTGCTCACTTTTCAGACAACAGAAGTTCATAACTACATAGTTCATAACATACATGAAGGATTTGCCTAAAAGAATTGGCAGACATACACCAGAAATATATCTGAGACACTGTCTGTCATTTTGGTAACACTTGGCTAAAAAAAGACAGAAAAAGAACAGTATGAATAGATTTAATCTGTTGCACGGCTCTTGAGTTCCAAACACTGATGATTGATTTGCAATTCCTGCTAGGTTGATGCTTTGCTATTATATTATTTTTGTTAAAGACATGTCGTCTATAATGTTGTTACTGATATTTCCCTTTTTGCATTCACCAAAATGGATGTGTTTGCTCATAGATTCACTGGCATTGGGCACATTATGTTAGTCACTTGGGAAGTATTTCATGCACTCATAACACTTTATCAGCATGAAAGGAAGCACAGAGAATCAAAACAAAAGATTTCACACAGAGCAATAGAAAACAAGACTTGCACTGTAGAATATTCATGAAAGGCTTACAGTAGAGCTGAGAGGTATCTGAAGATGGCAGATATTGTGATAGCATACACATTTCTAAGTCTTTAAAATTTTATAAGCCCTCAGGTACAATTATTCATAGCCTTGCACAATCTCATTCAGTAGTCTTGGAGTATTAAACAGTTGTTTGTAAAAGAAAGAATTCCCTCAGTGTCATTGATTGCTCTTATGATGTCTTGAAGATAGTGCTAAACATTTAGATTAGTAATACTAGTAATAATGTCTCTGTATGAGACAGCTGCATATTTTCTCTGACACACAGCTGTAGGAAACAAAATATCATTGATGAAAACAAGTTAGAAGAACAAAGATTTTATTGTCGCCCACATGATGGTTTCTGCTTTGATTCACCAGTATTTGAGACACAGGAGAACAACTTTATGAGCTTGAGCAGAGCCAAAGCACAATGGTGCAAATTGGAGTGGGAATTTTATACGTGTCTTATTTCATTGACATCTAAAGTAACTAAGAAATAAAAAAGAGAGAAGAGGGTTTTAATAAAATGCACATGTTAATATTCACTTACTAAATTCTGCTTAAAGTCTTGAAATCTCAAAGCTAATTTAATCCAATTGCCTTTTAGCTATAGTGTCTTGATCCAACTTTAAAATGTAATGACTTTTTAATATAACTTGTACTGTTCTGTATCCAAAGTTGCATGTAATTTAGTCAATCAGAACCAACATATTTTGTAATTAAGCCTTACACCTGCAAAATTTCTACATTAAAGTATTAATAAGTCTATCTTAATCTTTTTTAAAAAAAAGGAATTTTAGGGAAGGTGCAACCCTAAACTGCAGTTATGTTCTGTAATTCATAGTATAAGTATTATATACCACTACCCTACATTATTTGGGTATTCTATCATTGTCTGGGAGAAAAATCTGTTTCTTGTTTCTTCATATGGTGCTCTATTATCAGAGGTAAAACTAAACACTAAAAGTTGAAGTTAAACTTGTGGAAAATTAGTGTACATTAATTATTTCATATATATAGAACACTGACTCTAAAAAATGGATGAGACTGAAGAACACATTATAAAAACATGAAATTAAGCAAGGCAGCAAATGTCACTTTTGTTGCAAATTATGTAAGCAGTTACAGTAACACAGTCTAAACCCAAGATTTTTGTCTAGTTATTATATATATATATATATAGACATTGTTTAGAGCAATAAAATTGAAAGACTTTGTTCATATTGGGAGATTTGAGAGTGAGAATTGACTGTGTGAAATGCTGAAAAATGCAAATTGTAGATCACAAAAAACTTCATGGTATCTCAATGTAGTAGCATCTTGCGTAGCTTCATGGTTAATACCTTGGAAGGTGAGATACGGATAAAACAATAACTAATGAGATAAAGATTTTGTAACTAACTTTTCCTCTAAACTAGTTTTTCCAGCTAAACAATTCCAATTATTTTAGTCTTTCCTTTTAAATCATGCCTTATCCCTGAGCAATTATTACATCATCTATTTTTTCACACTTTCTTGAAACTTAGTGACCACGTACAAATATTTGCATCAAGAGAGGACTCACTAGTCACAGAATGTCAGGGGTTGGAAGGGAGCTAGAAGATCATCTAGTCCAACCCCCCTGCCAGAGCAGGGGCACCTAGA
>JAOEGS010017972.1:34022-58806 GCA_025447755.1 Corythornis vintsioides | reverse complement strand
CCCCCCCCCTTATTTATTTTTTTTTTTTTTTATGAGGGGGAAAGGAAATCTCTCATGTCACAGATTAAACCATGTCTACAACAGCCTAAGGCATTGCAGAAGATGCATTTGGTTGCAATTCAAGGGATAAGGTCTACTACACACAGCTAACCTGGTGTGGTCAGAGAATCCAGTTATCACACAGCCATGTCAGCTCAGTCAGTCACAACTAAGAGTGCAGCAATTTAAAGCTGCCTTTTTGGTAGGAAAGCCCAGAAGGAATCCTGGGCTACGTGGGAATCCTGTGCTTCTGTTCTAGCCCTCAAGGACATAGTGTTGGAGTGCACACAGCTCTGCAGAACAGCATTCAACCTTTCTGCACTAACAACCACCTCAGAATGGTTTCTGTTCCTAGAGCAAGAAAACTATCAAAATTACATGTGCCATTTAGGAAGCCACAAATCCATAATTTTTATGAAGAAAAGTTCTCATTAAAGTAGCAACCACAAGTAACTAACCCTCTCCTGAACCAAACTATGTGTTAGCCTCAAAGGTCTGAGACATGATACTTCCTCTTCACACAACTTGGCTACTTCTCACTCTGCCTGATTTGGAAGCAGCAGAGGTGCCACACTGAAGCTGTAATATCCAGCCTTCACTTGATATTTATCTCCAGGGCAGAAAATAATTGGATGTCACACCTACTAACTCAATTTCTTTCTGCTAATTATTCTTTAGTGGTACTATTTTTGTTTTTCTCCTCTCACCACCACATTTTGAATAGGATTAATGAATTTACTAGTGAAATTATTTTGAAGCCTATTGATCACATACATAAACTACCCCCTCAATATCTCAACAGAAAAAAATAGCACATAAAAAAAATATTGTTTCCTAGATTTATATTGTAGTCTTTAGAGAATAAGATTTAAGACTTTATCTAAAGTGTTACTTTAAAAAAAGCTTAAGACTTCATTCTTACACCTCTGCAAAGACATAAGCAGCGATATGAGCAACCAGTGAGCCTACTTCAAGATATCCAGTTCTTGTTCCTGCACCATTCATTTAATTTGGATTCAAGTTTTCAAAAGAAAGAATATGACTACCATTTAACCTAATGATCCAAAGACTGAACTGAGAGCAGAACATATACCATAAGAAAGAAGAGATAAATGGTTGTGGTTTATTATTGTTTTAAAGACAAGTTTCAGGGAGAGCCATAGCATAATAAATCTGCACACCTCTAATGACAGTTCAATGTCTCAATGCTGTAGAACATTTCAAGTGCTAATCAACTGATGCAACCTTCAACCCCATAAGGATTGGAAGACATAAGAACTAGGAAAATAAGCAGCAATATTGCATAGAAACTTGGTGGTTTGAGTATGTGGATTTTCATAACAGATTCAACAGTTGAGGTACATAAGAAATCAGTCAAATGATTTCACAAGTTAGCACACACAAAACAAAACATTCATATGCATTATGATAGATAATGCCTATAGATTTGCTATTACTGTATGTCATTATCTTTCAGATGGGTAAGACACAGTCAGCAGGATGAAATGCTCCCATATGGCCTCTCCTGGATACCTCTTTTTGGTTTCAGGAGCCTCTGAGCATACTGAGCTGTGGACCAGCCGTGCAGAGCACAGGAGAGGGCAGGCAGCTGACACAGAAACTTCCTCACCTTTCCTCCTGCCCCCTGACAGCCTGCCCCTACAGGACAATCCAAGGTTGAGGCTTCCCAAGGAAAGCAGGGTCAACATAAACAAACAGGCCTCAGAGGTGGCATAAAAACTCATCTTTGGCACCAGCAGGATTCTAGAGTATTTGGTGTTACTCAAGAAGCCATGAAGGACTTCTGAACTGAAAGCAAACCTAAGGACTGGGTGCAGTGGAGTGGGCTTTGGGGAACTGCTCAACCAGCCCTCTCCACATTTGGTCAGAGTCCATATTTACATTTATCCCTTTTAAGCAAATTCACTGTTCTAGTTTCTGTTATAACAAAAACACAGCTTTCAAGAACCAGAGTTTTGATAGATTCCCCTTCAAATGCTGGCAGAGTGATGAAAAATAGTTTTACATGCAAACTTTGGCCAGCAAGATCCCATCACACATTTATACATGTTCCGGTTATTAAAACATCATTATGAGCTTAATATAGGCATAAGAAAGAAGCTTGTAACCCCCAAGATTAGTTCGAGAAGGTAACCATTTCATACAAGTATTTATATGAAAGTACCCTGGAGACTGCACGTCAGACACACACAAGCTAAAGGGACTGCTTTGTCAGCAGACAGTCCTGTCTCAGTAAGTCAGTGGCATCCTGCCAGAAAAACACCTGCAAATTGAAAAACCTGAAATATACAATAGAGAGAGAAGAAAGGGGTAAGGGAGAGCAAAAGAAAAAAAAATAGCATTAATTACTTGAACAGCTCAATGACTCTCAAAAGTGGGACAACATTTATGCCAAGTTAACACAAGCATTTCTTCCCACTGGCTAATTTCAACATTTTGATCCTGCCATCAAAACAAGTTTCATTTCTATCCACAGGCTTACTCCCTGTACCCCAATTACTCACAAACACAGAGGATGGTATCACTCAATCCTACAGATGTGGTCTGAAGCACAATGGTTTCTGATGTATTGCCTTACAAAAAACAGCACCATTGCTGAATGGCTTCTCTTTCTCTCAACTAGGGTAAAATCCATCCTAAAACATTTGAGTAGCATCTTTTTTTCTTATTTGTACATTATGGTACACTCTCCCCTGAATTCCACAGTTCTAGCAATAAAGAAAACATTGGGATTACCACGTTGGATTATATCAACAGAGCAAATGCAATCTCCCCACACTGACCTGTGCCATATGCATCATGAAATGGTAAGATCTTTGAATACTTTCACCCTTCAAATCAGATTTCCTTCTACTCTTCGAAAAAATTATAAAACAAGTCATGAAGGATTGAATTTTCCCTTCCAAAACACAGGTCAGTATCAATTCAGTTACCTCATTAGCTGTACAAATACTCAATTCTCATTTTCAAACCTCCTATACCTAAAGTCATTAATGCTCTGCAGCACTCACATTTGACATTTCTTTTTTTCATTTCTATTTCAGAGACACTTGCACCTAATACTGTTTTGCAAATTAAGACAGAATATTTTCAGTACCTCATTTACCAGCATAAGTCTAATATTAAAGAAACAATATATACTAAAAATATACTTGAAGTAAAACAAAAACACAAAGACATTATAGTTGGTATTTTGGCAAATTTCACTCTTAAATTGTGAGTCTCACAGAATGGGCATGAATATAAAATGTTTACTACACAATTTCAGAAAACATGCAAGTGTTCTTTTTTTGTTTGTTTGTTTGGGGTTTTTTTTTGTGTTGTCTAATAACTTCTTTAAGTATTTTGTAATTCTTGAAAAGTACAGGAGAGACCTTGTGAAAACTAACTGTTCATTGATCACAATGTCACTCAAAATTAAGTAATTGTAATTCTAGTTTTACAATCTTTCTTCATCATTTTAGACACCAAAATTATTAGCCATTGACTCTGGCCAATATTCTGAAAAAATACAAACTCTGTAATTTAAGCTAATAACTACTGATGCTGAGGTTTCTATAGTTACTCATGAAAGGGTCACAGCTCTCCTGAAATACATGCACTCTCTAATAATCAGCTTCACCATAAGCATGCTGACAACCTTTAATGATTAATTAGTGTAAGACCAAGTTCCTGGTAAAGCAGAGAATCCCACAATATAGTTCTTACCTACTGAAGCAAGCAAACAAAACAACCTGAGATTTTAAGATGAAAACTATTACTTTAGGCTGTGTTCTGGCAGAAGAACCCAAACCCATGAGGTGCTCAGCTATCCACAACCCATGGCAGCAGCCAGCACAGCAGAGTTCCCAGCATGGCACCACCAGGTAGGGTGATGACACTTAGGAGATACCTCCTGATTCTCCCACCTTTCCTCTCAGATTCCAGCACTGTGCATGGCAGTTTGCATTAGCCTCCCTGGAAGTTCCCTGAAGAAACGTCAAACAAAAGCACTATTTGTACTGTTCAATGGGCTTAGCACAAACTGCTGGACTATCAAACTCTACCAGCAGATTGAAGTATGGAACGGTACCTGTGAAAAGGCCCAATGCATCAAAACAAAATACAATGCAGTTTTACCTCTCTGAATTGCTGCTCTCATGCTGGCCTTCTGATTTTCTATTTCTTATAGCTTTCTTTGCGTTGTTCTTCACTGCACAAAATAATGAATAATACAGAAAGGTAATAACCATTAAGCATTTCCAGATATATTTGATATTTACTTGAGAAGAAAATTGAGAAATATTGTGGAAAACATTTAATAGGTGAAGGTTTGGTTTTTTTTAAAAAAAAAAGATAACTGCAAGAAATTGCAGCAAGAAAAACATGGTTCCATTTTTGTGTTTTGATCCTAGAAATTATAGAACTGCGAATGACATCAAAATGCATGCAAGAGCTCAAATATGTGCTATTGTCAACATTCAAAATTTAAAGGATTAAAAAGGAATGCTAACTTGAGTGAATCTACATTTACTCTTGCTGGCCAACATGATCTTTTTGGCTTCTCAAGAAATTGGGGATGTTTTAAGTTTTGTTGAGTTTGGCGGGGAGGCTGGGGCTGGAGCCAGGGCCAGGGAGAGGCATAATTTTGTTTCATTTTTTGAGGTTTTCTGCTCTTTGTTTTATTTTTGGGTTTTTTGGTTGGTTATTTGTTGTTTGGTGGTTTTGTTGTGGTTTGTTTTGGTTTGGTTTTTTGAATTTTAATAACAGTAGCTTCAATGAGTGCTAGATTATTATGTTTTTCTTGGTCTACTTCTTAAACTGAAATAGGGAGCTATTTAAAAAGCTGAAAACACAACAACTTTTAACCTGTCAATACTACACCAATTTTGAAACCAACAATAGTTAATTAATTCATTTCTTGAATCCTCTGGGATGAAGAGATAAGTTCACTTTGCCTATGAATTGCTCTAAATATTAATTTTTTGCTTGCCTACTGGGACTAAATCAAACACAGTTAAATGGTTACTGTGGTTACAGTGATGGATCAAGAAAAAATAGGAAAGTTATTTAACCCTCAAAATACAAATGAAAAGGCTGCTGAAAACAGCAAAGCACCACTGGCATTTACACGATAAAGTAAAAATACAAATCCCCATGTCATGTAACTTCAGAAAAACAAGGCTCATGATCCCAAATCCCTGAGAGGTTAATTTTTTTTTCCTCCAATACTTATAAAATACAAGACACTTTTTTTTTTTCCAGAACATAGTTATAAATATATTACTACATCTTCTTTAAAATCATTATAAAACAAAAAAAAAACCAAAAAAATGTTTTAGCAACTAGGGAGGAAGGTGAAGAACAATGTCAAAATGGTTACATATTCCACCTTAAAAGATGAAAGATGTGAGGAGGGACAAGGAACACACGAGAAATACACTTTCTGTGTTAAGTTGATGAAGGCAGAAGAGTATTAGCACAACTTCCAAGTGAAATTTTATTGAAATTATGTTGTCATAAAAAAAGGTCCATCTGAAAAGCCCTGCAAATTAAATGTCATTGCTTATACAAACAGCACTACAGGATCACAGCAGAAACCCACAGCTGTGAAGAGACAGAAAAGAAAAAAAAAGCCCCAAACAAAACTACCAACCTTGAAACCATTTCCTTTTAAATCAAGCGGCAATATTTAATAGTTCTGTAATGAACTGTAATTAACCACTAAGCCACACTTAAGGGCTAGTTTCCCAGCAGCAATACTGGCAAAATCTTTTCTACAGCTTCCAAAGAGAGCACACGCTGCACCCAGTCACAAGGAACACACTCCAAAGCTGATGAAGTGGTAGCAAACAAAATCAAAATAGGACAGGAAATTGAGCTCATTTTTATGTTAAAGAAATAAAGCTATAAAATACTGTAACTATTTTAATAGTCACTGCAGCAAAGACATGTAACCAAGGTTGGGCTCTCATGCATGTAGTCAACGCTGTCACACCTTGTGAGACCTACAGGTGCTCTCCACAAATCCTAATCTAATTCTGTGTGTTTATTTAGCAGTGATTCTGTTTTGCATTATTTTTTTTCTACCTATCACAAGGGGTTTTCTTCCATCCCTCAAAAACTGTACAATTCACATCTTTATTAAAGTGCAAAAAATTATACACCACCAAAAATTGTAAAGTGGCTTTTGCAAAACTAGAATTTTCATGTTTTATATGATGTGTTTTTGCTTTAATTAGCATGGTTCAAGAAGTGGAAATCATCATCCACTGTTTCTCATAGTAGGCTGTGTTAATGAAGTAATCACATTCATTACTTTAGGAAAAAGTTAAAAGATGCATGGACTGCCATGCATCTAATAAACATACAATAAGCATTAAATAACCCGAATACAGACAATCTTGTATATATAAAGCGAATTATCCAAAAATGTTAAAAACATCTTCTACTGCAATCTAATTTCAAGGATATTAAAGTGGCAGCCTGTAGAATGTGAGAGTTTCAGCTAACACAGTAGTTTGGCCAGATTCTCATATTAACCTTCCAGTTTCCATGTACACAAAGAACAAGGCAGTTCAGGGAAACAAGTATTTCAGTAAACTCCACGCTTTCTAAATTACATGCGTCATCAGTCATCCAAGGCTGGAGCTACAGACAGCTATCAGCAAACAACCTATCCTCTCATTAGAACAGAGGTTCACTCAGGTCCTACCAAAATTCAGCCTTTCCCCTGCATGTAATATTCCAAGTATGTCATCTAATGTCTGATTTTTATCATAACTGTCTGATGCATCATAAAGATTAAAAAATTCCCTATCTGCTCTCAGAAGTTTACCTGCCTCATTAGTCTTTACTTTTTTTTCCCCCTCTATAAACTAGCAATGACAAAAAATACAAATTATTAAATGCAAGCTATAAAGACTGAAGAATTAGACACCAAGACCAGATTTTTTTATTACTTGAATATACTGAGAATACATGACTCTAAGCTCCAGATAGCTTTGTTTCTAACATTATTGTGCTTGCTTTGAAGATAAGCCTGCCTTCTCTTTTACTATTGCCTTACTTAAAGCAAATATTGTATATTGAAAGCTAATTAATTATTTCTAGCTTGCTAGTTTGAAGAGAGTAACAGATCCAGAAGTCTTTCATAAGGCAATTCAAAATCAATTCTAAATTCCAATAACATTTATCTCCCTGCAGTCTCTGTCCTACTGACTGCATTGTTACATCTAAATCATCTTTTCCATCCAAGTAGCATTTGAAGTTCTTCTAAGAAAAGACCTGGTATCTTCAAGGAATTTACAAAGTCCTGGGTCAGCCTGTGACAGGATATTTTTTTGCATTTTATAGAAAGGTAAATGAGATATTTTGTCTTTTTGCTTCCAAGTTCTTTATTTATTGTAGATGAAAATGATGCCTAAAGCATAACACTGATATTAACCTGTTCACCCTGAAGCACTATCTAGCATTCTTACGTAACAGGTGTCATCGACAGTACTCATCAGCCTGTTCAAATGCCCTTAACCAGCGTATGTCCAAGAAGGACAGAGGGATGCATTCATTTCAGACTAGATATTTTACACACATTGAACTATTTCTTTCATTATTAGTTTTTCTTCTGCCTCAGGACAACTGAGAGTCAAGAGTTCTTCCTTTCCACCTCACACTTCTTCTAGAAGTAAATACAATCTTCTTCAATGTTTTTATTTTTCAACAGAAATGGAAGTCTATGAAAAATGAGAAAATATAAAGGACAACATCACTGCTGTCATTTTGAAGCAGCCCAGCAGCAGTAGGAGAGGAGACTACGTGCAGAGTGGCTTTCTGGTCCATTACTAGTGCAAGAAATTCACTACATCACAACAAGCAAAACATATCTTCTCTTTTCCTATTCTCCCTCCACTAACACTGCATTTCAACGTTCTACATATAAAAGAAAGTATCCCATGGAAGAGTTACCTGTTTCATTCAATAAGAAATATTTCCGATTGGTACAACAGACAACTTCCGCTTTCAATATTCCCCATAAGGAATTAGAGTTCAATGTGATTTCAGTGGAAGAGCTCCAGGTTATCTAAGAGCAAATGTCCTTTCTACCATAATAATATTTTTTAATATAAATACAATATGGAACATTTCCAAGCTTTTCAAGGATTTTTCAAAGGTGGAAAAATCCTACACAAAACATAAAAGCAATCAACTAGTTGGTCTCAAAGAACTGTTTAATTGAAAAAGTAGATATTGTAACAATTACTTTTAAGCATTAGGTAAGTGGTGACTCAGTCTGCTATTGCAAGAGGCTTTTATTTATAATAAATTTAATTGATTGTAAGCAATACAAACAATTCATATAAGTGCACACATACAGAGAAATATCCTAAACAATGAAGAACACAATTCACAGCTCAGCAATTGTAAGACAGGTAGGACCAAACATCATTAAAAAAAACCCAAACTCCACAGGGATAGAAAAAAAACATAACCTTGAACAACATCCTAAGATTCTGACTCAAAACAAGCAGGAGAGTTAGTATGAGAATAATGTAACAGAAGACCTTTTAAAACTCATTTAATCTTGTTATTTAAAATATGATCCAAGGATTAAATCTTCATATTATAAGCACCTGCATAAAAGTTCTGTTAAACAGAAATTTCTAGTTCCGTGAAACTTGACATCTCTGGGTTTTCTTGCAAAAGAGGCAGGTGTGGAATTTACAGGATCTTATGCCATTGCATTAAGGCTCTACAGGAATAAACTGCTGACTTGTAGTACAGTTGTAATAGCCTTAAAGCTAAATAAACCCAATGTTCTTGTCATTCATCATTCCACACAAGTGTCTGAAGCCACTTACCTGTAAAGTGAATCAGTGAAGACTATATAATAAAAAAACTACAACTCCTTTTTATGCAAGCATTCCGTAGACACATTAGCTACATACATGATGGGATAAGCTACAGAGTATCTTTGTGAGAGAACCAGAGGAAAAAAGAGCAAAATGTTCAATGAAGTCACTAGGAGATAGGGACACTGAAAAGAACAGGCAAGACCGAGAATGTAATGCTGTTAGCAAACCAGCCAACATTTCCACCCACAGGCAGTTTGCTGCCCTCTATCAGAAACAAGTTCCCAAAGCTACAATTAAGCCCAATGCCTACTAGAAAGACCAGAGCTATAAATTACTACTTCACTGGTAATTTCTAAAGCTTTTGAAAATTAAATTGAAGGATGAATTTAATTATGAGCAACTGAAACATCAGTTAGCTTCTGTAAAGAAGAGATCAAAGACCTTCACTAGCTCACTCATTTTCCTTCAAAGTTTTTAAGAAATGTCTATGTCAAATAACCCAAGTTCAGCATAATACAAATCCATTTTATTAAGAAACTCCAATTAAGGGTCAAAAGTTCCTCCTGGTGACACTTTTGGTTAGGGCTGTATTACCAGTGTTGAGTGGCCAGAGTAACAGACAGGATCAGCCCAACAGCACATGGTAAGTCAAAGGAGTAGCAAGAATAGAGATCAAATAAAACTAAGGAGCCAAAGAGGAGAAAGAAGAAAAAAAGCTTATTTCTAATTCTAAGGAGTTTGGCATGCCTCTCTTTTCAGTGACAACACTTTATTTCTCTGATCTGCAGATGAAATGAAAGTGTATCTATGGAAGGGAAACCCAGAAGGAAGCAGAGGGGACTGAATCCAGAGTTTTCTTTAAGCATTTCCTTGAATTAGATGATCCTTTAAGAACCTACTCCATTTTCCAGTCTTAGCAACATACAACAGCAACTCTAAACCAAACATTAGATCCAACTCTGAAGAAAAGCTTAACCCACTCAAGACAGCATAACAATGCTCCAACAAGGTTAACTTTAACCTTTTTTAATAAATCAGTTCGTTGCTGGGTTTGCTGTTTTGTGTTTTGTTCTGTTTGAGCTTTTTCAAGTTCAGACAAGACAGAGTACTCCCATGATGTATCCCAGTAGGACAAAGGATTCCTACAATGCCAGTAACACACCAATTGATAAGCAGTGTTTCCCTCTTTCCCCACATACAGGTTGGAACCATGGTAACAATGTACTTCTCTCACTCCTGCACAGCCAATGAGAGGAAAAGCTGTTGTCTCCAAGACAATATTCAAGAATGCAATAAACTGCTTTAGAAGTCTCTGAAAGCACTGAAAGCATGTCCCACAGTCAAATGACTTCAACTTTGACATTGTATCATCATTTGCTGCTGACATCATCAATTCTGATATATACTACTTTGCCTACAGTGGAAAAATATGTATTAATATTTATTTCCAGATAATTGCCCAGCTCATTTTATGTGAATGTGTGCTTTAGGCCAGTTACTATTTGATTTTTCAAGTTTCCATCAACTTTTCACCTGTAAAATAAGTCAGGGAATTAGGAAAGTGATTTCATTTTGCTAACCTGGACGAGATATAAATTGAGGTGTAGTCCGACCTGACAGCTCTCTATTACTCACAGTTAGCAGGTAAGCAGCATGTTTTCAAGCTGTCAGAATTTTGCTCCTTGGTGATGTTTGCCCACTGAAATTCGTATTATTTGAGGATGAAGATAAAAGTGACAAAACTACTCTTAATAACAGAAAATAGAAAATATACATAACAAGAAACATTTAACACCCTACCTTACTAAAACTTATCTGAAAGGCTTTCTGCTTTTTCTGTCTTCTCATGTTCTCATGAAGATCCTCACAGAAATGTCCAGGTACAACAGTATTTCCTAAGCTGTTCTCTCATTAAGGCAGCATTACATACCATATATATTCTTTGATTATCACTCTTATAAGAATACTCATATACCTCTAGGATACTGAGGTTATACACAGTTAAAAACTGTTAACTAAGTTTAAATAACAGTTGCGGTTTTGACCTATCACAGATGTGAAATTTGTTTAATATCGAAACAATAATATTTTCCCATTTTGTTCTGAAACACTGGTACTTACAGATCAAAAAAGGAAGGACTGGCTGCACAAATATACCTAAGATGACTGAGCAACTTTGTAGACAGGAGAGAGAAGTAATTCCTAACTGGATCACTTACTCTTATTTTAGACACTACCTCCATATGACTTATACTGATTTTACCTTACTCTGTTTTAAGTTCGGAGTATTTGAACATAATTCTAAAAAGTGAAGATTCAAGTGTTGAAGGTGAGGGACAAGACTTGTATCAAGAACTACAGCACAGTAGGAAAACTTCAATTCTTAAAACACATGGCATAAAGCAGACGTTTTCCCTAAAAAGAGAGAGATACCAGGACGGATCAATCATATTTGGGCTCCACCACTTTCTCCCTCCAACAAGCCCTTCATTTCACAGTAAGATATGTACTCCCCATATTTCTGTTGTCTGAAGTACTCATGATTTTTGTTATATGTGCTTAACACCACAGCCTGCTGTCAGCAGAAATCAAGACAGAACAGAGCAAGTTGTGCCTTCTGCAAGCCTGCTGCTTCTGAAAATAAGTTATTGTGACATGACTCACGTGATTATTTTTTTTTCCTTTTCTTAAACTGGCTTATGTGCAAAATTAGACTGATGTTAAACAGTGTCAGGCTGTCAGAGAGAGAAAACGACACTGCTACTGTGACATGAAGCATGACAAGAAGATTAATCACTTACTCTAAAGTGAAAAGTTTAATTCAAAGCGCATAACCACGTGTCCCAAATTTGTTATAGTAGGTGAGAGATTGAATGCTGATCCCAAGATATGTTTCATAAATTCCAGTTAACTGATAAAATTTGTCTATTGTAACATGAAACATACTTTGAAAACAAAGATGATAGAGCTAAAGGTAAAAAGTTTTTGAGGGCAAATACATTTGCTTTGGGGTTAAAATTTATACACATACACCCAAAATAAGTTAGTTTCCTACTCATACTAGAAAATAATTTCCAAATAGGAAACAATAGTACCGAGAAGAAAGGAGGGGGTAAAAACTCAGCTGTAAATAAAGTAAAAAAAAAAGCCAAACCAAAAAGTCACAGCAACAAAATATTTCATCTGTTTATTCCAACATTTCATTTTAAATCAACTCTATTACAGCAGAATATACTCCTAAATATTTTTCACTTTCCTTTCCATTTCTCCCACTGGGCACCTTTAAGAATCATTTCTCAGCTTTTGTGCAACTGGGTCAAGCATCACTTTACTTACTGAATGTGTCTGAAGATCCATAATAATGTGGTGACAATCACAATTTCATGAATAAAGATTTTTAATTCTTTAAGTGTAGGACATTTTCTTCCTAACTGCAACACACTTGCATTTCTCCACTGGAAAGGTATAAAGGCATAGAAACAGCAGGTGATTTATTCAAAAGCAACACAGCAGATACCAATACAAAAATATTTCTGTTTTTAACAGAAGGTTCTTGCCTCATGGCCCAAGCATATCTAGCAACTCCTTTATGTGCTCTGTAGTTAAACTACTCTCTGAAAAATAGTTCCCTATCAAACCATTTTTCCTTTCACACATTTCAACCCAATTAAAGACAAGAAAGATTAGTGTGAAAGAGACAGTTAATTTTAGAAAATTTATGCATAGACCCAAATGTGTTTAATTACTTCACTATTTCCCACATGTAGGAAAATCATTTTTAAGTAGGCTGTAAAACAGTGTTTTAAAAAGTAAAATCAATGACAGGAGCAGTTCAGTACTGAGCTCTCAAGTGGATATCAAATTAAAATTTAGCTTCTAAAATACTTATTTCATTTTTCGTCAGATTTTTAAAGAAAAAGAAACAATTTTGAGTATGGTTTGTGGTTATGTGCTTATCATGAGGACACCGTAAAACTCTCAGGAGTTTTAGACACAATGAAACTCAACTCTATTTCCTTCGGTCCTTTTCCCTTCTCCTGAGAAAGAAAAGCATAGAAACAAACACTGTGCTTGATATAAAACATGAAAAGACCTTGTTCCATGTGCCTCTGCCTACTCCAATAGAGCATGGCCGTTCACTGCCCACAGAGAGTACAAGAGTAACGCAACAGAGGAGTCTAAGAGGTGCACAAACCTTGCTGCAACACAGACCAAAACCATGGATTTACAAAAGCCTTCAAAGACCACTTAAGACCTTAAAAATTTAGAGCCATTTAACAACCATTGGGAGGTTTCACTGGGAAAGGAAAAAGGAAAAGAGGTGCAAAAGGAAGAGGAAAACCTAACTTATAAGGGAAAAAACTGTATTTTTTAATAAGGTTTGTTGAACCAGATACTTATGAACTGTGATTTGAAAGCTATGCATCCATACTTTAGATTTCATATGGAGTCAAATCTCTAAATGTCATCATTCATAAGTTATTTGTACCTGGAGAACTCCACATGATCTTTACCAGTTTAATTACCCATTTTCCCACAATTAAAATATACATGACATACAAGTCTATGCACTCTTTTGAAGTTGACTCAGTATCGTCGAAAAGGGAAAGAGCACCTTAATAACTGACACTTAATAGTTCCCAAGAATTGCAGCCTGGTCAGGAAGATAGAGCACTTGGGGGCTCACTCCTCAGTCACGTATCATCAGGGTTATAGAAACTCACACTCTGTTCAAATGTACCCTCATTCTTTCTTACTTCGCCAAAAATATTTCATGCAGCACAATCCTTAAAACTCTGAAGTCATGTTTTGGACCAGTTCTTTAATGTTTACAATTTGCTTCAGAACATAAGAATCAACAATGTGCATTCAGCAATAGTATATTTAAGACCTATGGGGAAAGGACCATGTGCTGAGGTAGAACATGCAGAACAAGCAGTTATCCAAAAGCAAATAATCTACCAACACTGTCTAAAGGCATAAAAAACAAGGACCAACTGATTCAATGTTCAAATGATATCAGATCTAGGAATGAAAAAAATTTCAATTTACCTTAAAAAAAAGTCCCCCTTTTTTCAAAAGCAAACAGAAATTGACTTAAAATTTTCTCACTAAATGTTTCTGGTTTTAAAATATAAATTATCTACTTAAGTGTAATTATAATAAGTTCCCTTAGTTCTGTTTATTCAGTTCCATTCTTAGCTGAAGGAACAGCTTTCCATGTAAATACATAGCATTAATTCAAAACAACATGCAATTACAAAGGAATTACACTGCAAGCCACTGCAGACTATGTTTCTCAAAAAAACCTGAAGTTTATCCAGACAAATAAAGAGATACTACCACATTAAAAAATGTGGTAAAAACCCCAAAAACAAATAGATAAATCAAAAGGTAACACTATCTAAAGTATGTGGTCACACTATTTAACTTTTACATTTATTTTCATTTTGCACTGCTAAAAGTCAATGCAGTAACACAACAGAACTAAACACTATTTTTTTAAAAAGTCTTTTGCAATTATCAGCTGGGAAGAACAGATCAATGTCTAATTAATAGAAAAGGCAATTTTTGTATAGCTTAAAAGACATGTCTTAAATCTACCATATAAAAAAAACCCACAACAAAAGACCCAACTATTTTACAAATTTCTCAATACTAGCAAGCTACAAAACCTTAGCTATTAAAAATAATAAAACATGCTAGATTACTCTAAACCCATTGATTTTCTTTCTTCTCCTGAAAATGTTTAATTGCTTAAAACGTCAGTGCATTTAACATGCTGATTATTATTCTACCACTTAACTTGGTTTTCAAGCCTTCTTTCACAAAATTTTCCTTTTCAATACATTACATGTACAAAACCATTAAAAATATAATGCACCATGCTTCTGCCAGAAGTAGTATGTTATCACTAACATAGTGAGCTAATAATGACTGAAGAGGGCAAGAATTATGATTTCACTAGCACTCAAATGCCACACACCAGGTTACAGTCAGCTGGAAAAGAAGAAATGATGTCCCAAGCTATCCAAGCTACACAAGAAAACACAACAAGCCTTGCCAGACCCCATACACATACATTTTACAAGGAGACTTAATCACATAATCAGCACCAGAGCTGACGTATTTCTAAAACTTAAAATGATAAACTAATGTACTCAGTGCAATCTGTACTCTGACAATATTTAGCACTGCCGATCACCCAGTACCATACTATTACCAACAACAGGGCTGCATGCTGTCCACCAGCTGGACAGCCAGTAATGAGATACTGTGCCAGCCATAGCCACACTGGTGATCTGCAGTTCTTGGGAAGGAAGCAGATGAACAGGAGAACTCTCCAGTGAAAGTCAACAAAAAGAGACAGTGTCCCAGTGGCAACAGGCATTGTAATCTCCATGGTATCTTTGTGTAACACATACAGAAGGCAGGGGGAGGCTGGGGTAGATTCATTCTAATCCCAAAACAGCTCCATGAAATTATAGAGATCCTTTGCACAAGACATTTAACAGTGCATTACTTAAGCTGTACCAGCATCAGTGATTCAAACATCACACCTTACCACACCACCAGATAATTCATTCTCTAGGCTAAAGGTGTGAAATCTCCAGATGGTTTGCTCCTGAATTGAGCCTCTCCTGGGAGCAAACTAAAAGCCCATTCTTTGGCCAGATAACCAAGGGTCTACAAAATAATGTCTCCTACACAATCTTCTGGAGCCTGTAAACTACTCCTATCTCCTCAGCTCTCTGCATAGCATGCTATTTGTCTTGCAGCTTCAGCAACTCAGCCACTTCAGGATATTGATAGCTGATGCTTCAATATGCCATTATTTCTTGAGCAGATACCGATTACAGTGCCAAGTTTCTCAAAGTCAGAAACAAATCTCTGAAAATCACTACCAGCAAGAACATGAACCCATGAAAACGCACACTTGCCAGCCAAGAGCCAGTATAAAACAGCTATTTAACAATTGTTAGAAGAACATGAACCTGGAGCCTCCCTTTACTGCCAGCAGTACCCCCACACATAAAGCAAGAGGGCACAGAGACCCACAGCCC
Organism: Corythornis vintsioides; assembly: GCA_025447755.1. Taxonomy (NCBI): domain Eukaryota; kingdom Metazoa; phylum Chordata; class Aves; order Coraciiformes; family Alcedinidae; genus Corythornis; species Corythornis vintsioides. The sequence continues at coordinate 42,851 of JAOEGS010017972.1, read as the reverse complement.
TGCAGCTGTATTTCTAGCTGACCTTCTCCATACACAGTAAATTTTACTATTTCAAACACTTCAGAACTGGCTGTGGCAATTTTCAGGTACTGTCTACCTCTTGCAATTCATTCAGCTCTACACCTACAGTCTTCCATAAAGAACAGGTGATGAGGATTAATAAATATGTTCTTTGTGAAGTGCCAAAAAAAGAAACTTAAGATATTCCTTATGTGCTCTAGTACTTTGCCAAAAAAAAGCAATCTACTTTAAAACTTGGCAATCTCATCTTGGATAAGCAGTTGTTTACCAATCTGACAGTGGCTCTCAGACTTTGTGTTAGACTTTATTAAAGAAATTGTCTTGTCTGCAATATGTTCAACCAACCAACTATCCTGTATCTAATTTTCCCGGCAAGACAGCAGCTGGAAACAGGAATTAACAAGGAAACAAGCAAAAAAAAAAAAACAACCAAAAAACCAACCACAAAAAAACCCCAACAAAACAAAACCAACAAAACAAAAAACCAAACAACAAACCCACCAAAAAAAGCTAGGAATAAAGAATGTGGTTTGCACATTTGGGAGTTCTCTGGAAAGCATGATTTAAAGGGATTTAGCAATGGTAACAAACCACTCAAAGAGACTGAATCCAATTTCATAAGGACCAGCTAATCTTTTAACCCTTAGCTACATAAAATAGCAGAAAGTAGTCATATTATGCTATTAATATAATTTATTGTGTTAGTAAGAGAAAAATAAGTATAATACATACAGTTCTGAATGTCTAAAATGTGTAGGGGCAAGTTGGTGTTTGAATCAGAATCCTAGAATCATTCAGGTGGGAAAAGACCCTTGGGATCATCAAGTCCAACCATTAACCCTACTCTACAAAGCTTACCCCTAAACCATGTCCCTCAAAACCAAACAACCCTTAAACATACCCAGGGATGGTGACACAACCCCATCCCTGAGCAGACTGTTCCAGTGTCTGACCACTCTTTCCATGAAAAATGTTTCCCTAATGCCCAATCTAAACCTCCCCTGTTGCATCTTGGATCCATTCCCTCTTGTTCTATCACTAATAACCTGTGAGAAGAGACCAGCACCAACCTCTCTACAGTGTCCTTTCAGGTAGTTGTAGAGAGTGATGAGGTCTCCCCTCAGCCTCCTCTTACCTCAAACTTAACAGTCCCAGCTCCTTCAATCGCTCTTCATAAGAGTCATTCATAAGATTCAAGCCCTTCGCCAGCTTTGTTGCCTCCTCTGCCCTCGCTCCAGCACCTCAAGATCTCTTGTATTGAGGTGCCGAGAGCTGAACACAATATATACAAGGTGTGGCCTCAGCAGTGCTGAATACAGGGGGACAATCACCTCCCTACTGCTGCTGATCTCACCATTTCTAATTCAAGCCAGAATGCCATTGTTTCTCTTGGCCACCTGGGCATAGTGATGGCTCACATTCAGCCTCTTCTCAATTAGAACCCCCAGGTCCTTTTCTGCCACACAGCTTTCCACCCCCCCTCCCCAAGCCTGTAGCATTGTCTGGGGTTGTTGTAGCCCAAGTGCAGGACCCGGCACTTGGCCTTACTGAAGCTCAGACCGTTGTTGGCACCTCGATCCAACCTGTCCAAGCCTCTCTGTAGAGAGACTGTTCTGTTTAGCCCATTCAGCTCCTCCAAAAGTTCAGAGCTGTGGACATATTTTTACTTCTTTTTTAATTTAGCGTTAAGTAAATTGCTGATTACCCATTATTTAAAATATATCTTTTTTACCTATTACCTCAAACAGCTTTTTCCTAAATTCTTGAAATTTATTGGTGGTGAAGAGGTTCCTGTTTCATTGCACCGTGGCCTTCCTATATCTAATCTGATACTGCCTGCACTTACATCAATCAATCAGTTTCCAAATCCTGAGTCATCCCTCATGAGAAAAACCTTAGATTCCCTTGCCTAACACAAGAAAAAATAAGAGACAAAGAAAATACCCTCTTTCATCCTTCAACAGCAGGGATAGTCTACTCACTACCCTCTCTACACAAGGCAGTTCTGTATCTTGTCACTAATTTCCCACAGAAAGTACAGTCAATCGTGCAGGTGTGTCAGAACAAGATGTATTTAGCCTTGCTTGGAAGTGGCCCCAATTAGAACTACAGATCTAACTGTGATCAAGACCCCAGCGTTCACTGCACCAGGCAGCCTGCTCATACTATACTATATTAGCATTACTGCTTCCTTAAACTGAAAAGCAGCAATTTCACAGCTACAGAGTATATCTAGTCCTTCGGAACAGCTTTAAGTATATGAAGAACATTCCAGATCTAAAGGTATTTGCTAAAGATTTTTAAATTACACCTTTTAACAAATGTAATTAATTTTGGTAGTCTGTATAACATGTACAGAAGTAGTCTATATACTCTAGACTATCCACTGGCTGGGATAACTTAAGATAAATATAGAAAAAGAATGAGAGCTAGGTCAGATGGTAAACATAATGGGCACAGCTGACTATTACAAACAACAAGCTACAGCACATGAAGATCACAGAGGGCTAAGTAATGCTTTGTTTTTCTTGGAAGATGAGAAATGTAGTGTTTACTTTTCTCAGTATATTGTTCTGAAAGTGCAAACATTAGAAATAAACAGTTCATCACCTTTAACAGTTTGATTTTCTCTGTATCAGATACAGTCAATAACGACATCACATTAACTCGATAAAACTGTTTTCCACTACTTGAATATATACTACAGAATACATTAACCAGGCAACTATGATAGTGATGATACATGTTTGCAGTACAATTCTGGTTCAGTTTTTGGTTTTTTTTTTTTTCTGGTTTGGGCTTTTTGCGGGGTTTGGTTTTTTTTGTTTGTTTGTTCTTGTTGTTTCTTAAGAGTAAGACATACTGGGAAAAAGCCAAGTACTGGAAGTCCCACTAAAACTCACTGTTTACAGTGCAATCAAATGTTAACATAAAATGAAGATACTTCAAATGTTGTTTGTTATATTTTTCTCACTTCTACCTTATATGCTTTAGAGATATTTAAAGTATGTTTATATTCTCAGTTATCCTCCACAGAGTGGCTACTGTTGGTAATTTAAGAGCCAACAGAAAATTAAAAAAAAAAAAAAAAAAAAAGAATAGCTGAAAGCATTTGTGTGCTTTACACATTTGGAACAATATCAAAATGAACTGAACTACCCATTTTATTAGTTTTTACTTTAAAAGTAATAAATAAGCCAGAAAAACACACCTCTCACTTGAATTTTCAGAAGAGTTTCACAGCGGATGTCTCGATCTGTATTAAGGATACAGGACTAAATGATGTGCCATGCTTCGCCTACCAGGAACCTGGACACAGTCATCCCCACCTCACCTCTTCATCAGCCAGGTAGATCTACATTTGTGCACATCAACTTTTAAGCCCTGCTCTGCTATCATAAAATAGTTAAAGCAGACAAGCAAACAACCCACAAACACCTTATAGATAATGTTTATAACGATCCAGATCTTTGAGCCTTTTGACATAACTCTCCCAATGCCTACAGGCAAGCATTTATAATTTTGGTTTTGAAACAGCCATTGATCAATTAAGGATCACAACACAAGCATACCCTTTTCAGTCAGCCTACGATCTCTATTTCCAGCTCTTATATTTCTAAAACTCCAAACTGTAGAACTGTTGATCTCTTAATTAGCTTTGTATTAAAGCTCTAAACGCTGCAACTATCAGGTTTGTCTCTCCTGTATGTGGCCAGTCATCAGGTTTTCTAAACTTTGAAGCAGCACAGCTCATCAGCTATTTACGGAACCTTTTATTCTGCATTATGATCCTTTTCATACTTTTTATTTTTGTCCAAGGAGGTGAAAACCAACTCTCTTGCAATACTTTTTCACTACATTAAAAGAGCTTGTTGGTTGCCAACCTCCATTTAGAGCAAGCAGTACAGAGAACTTAAAAAAAATAAAAAAATAAAAAAAACCCAACACAAAAACAAAACACCAAAAAAAACCCCCACAACCCACAAACCACATACGTCAACCCACACACCTATCCTAAAACTTACTCCAAAGATTAGGATGAGAGGAGCTACTTGCTCAACACCTTCTCCCAGGGGAGCAGAGACGACTCAAACCTTAGCAAAGTGGGTACAAGAGTAACATTCCAAAGTAGGAAGGTGCATAAAGTGCAAACAGATGGTTCTTAGAAAACTTAATTTGTAATGGAATATGTATTTATTCATATATTCCCTGTTAGCAACAAACAAATAGATTTATTAGAAGACGATAATATAAATTAGACTGAAATATCAGCAAAATCTGAAACCTGTGAGCTACTACAGCAAGAAGGGCTCAGTTCAACAAAGCAGAGTGCCATGATAGGAGTGAAAGATGGTCTTAATTTCCCAAGGACTAAAGTTTTAGTCCCACTCTGCTGTGTTATTGGCTAGTAATACAATTTGAAACTAATGTTCTTCCTGTAGTGGTTGCAAGCAAAGAACAAAAGCCTCAGCTCCTTACATAGCACAGTAACATGACAGCTTCATGAACACTAGAAGCACCTTCCCTCTACCCAAAACACCTAATGCTTCTCATCTCTTTTGAGAGGCAGAGAGTCCACAAAAGGAATTACTTTGGGGAGCTGTTCTGTCTAAAAAGAATGTCTAAAGGTTTTCCGCTTGCGTCAGACTAGTTTTAAAAACAGCTCACCTCCTGTGCATCTCAAAGGGCAAGAGCGGCAGGACAGGGTGAACACACACAACCCAGGACACACACAACACTATCTCTTTCAAAAGTAAATGCAAACTTAAACTAGCTCAAGGCTGCCAGGAAACCACAGACAAAACAAAAAGCCTAAGAAACATTTATTGCCTTTTAATGGCCCTACTGGAAGCAGAGCCTTCATACACAAGTAAAAGCTCATTTTCCAGATACAAAGGCAACCTACCAGGCTACATAAGCACAGCTGCACACAACTGCTGCTACCTCTTTCACATGGGAAGACCAGGACAGCACCCTAAAAAGATTATAGTGAAATGGGAATGTGAATCACTCATGTAAGATAGCAGAAAGACTTCAGAGCATAATTACAAATCCTTTGCTGTAACTCAAGCCAGTTTTGTGAGGGCTGGAAGGAGCAGAGAAGGTTTCTGAAGAAGAGATTCTGAACACATAAATGCTGTATCTTTGTAGACTTTCATCTTCAGAAAAGGAAAAAAATATCCTTTAGAGGAAGGGAGGAAAAAGAAGAGATTTAAAAAAAAAAATAAGCAACAACAACACCACAAAAAAAAAGAAACCACAACAACAATGAATTTAAAAACCCACCCACATATTTGCTGAAGTGTACTTCATATTCATATTGGATTTCTTAGATTAACACTACTGTTTCCAAACAAATTTATTTTTCCACTTTGTTTTAGACTCAACAGAATTCTAGAAAGTGTTATTGAACTGTCATTAAGTGAATGCTGCTACTATACAGAGTAACATTACTATACAACATAAAATAGAAGCTGTCATCTAAAAGAAGTTAAAATTCTTCACCCTTTTACTCATCAGCTACTATAACCAGTTATCAGGGAGAGGGGCCAGAAATAACAAGTGCAATTCTATACAAGGATTATAAATAGAGCCAGTAGGTAGTTTTATCTTCATATCAATCTGATAACTTGAAAGTAAATACACCACACATGGTGATCAAAGTTCCTCAGATAATACTTTTCATACCTACCTTCAACAGTTTGGCTTCAATATCACAACCGTACAGTAATGCACCTTAAGACTCCCAGTTCCTGGTGATATATTGTTTATCTCACTATTGTTCTGCTATACTGACCTGTGGGAACTTCTTGGTTTTTAACTTAGAGCTTTGTGTGCTGTGGGGTAGATATTAGATATAAATTAAAGTTCAGAAAAACCTTCCTTAAAGGCTGAACATAAAACAATGTCAGAAGAAGAAACATGCTATCTAAGAAAACCTTTTCAGAAGCATCAATATAAAATGCATTAGCACCATATGAAAGACTCCTCAGATTTCAAACATGTAAAACACTAAGATAAGGAAAATCTCAGTGCTCTGAAATTCAGTTCTTTGATTTCTTATCAGCAAGTAATCTCTGTGTATTCCCAGGAAAGCAAGAAATCATACTTGAAAGTGCCACCAATACAACCTGGGTCAAAGTAAACCAAGCAGTTTAAGATTAGGACCTCAAGAACATTTCTTCAGCAAAAGAAGGGCAAGCCTTCATCTTCTCTAATGGAAGTTCTCATAAAGAAATGAGCAGCAAACTGATTGGAGGATCTACCATAGTGTATTTTGTTATCCCCTTGAGAATTATACCTTAACATTAAAAATGCACTAGAAACGGTGTGTTTTTTGTTTTTTAAACACAATAATTACTATAGCCTGCTAAATAATCAGATAAGAGTAGTACTTGAGTTCATTAGAAAGTTAAGGTTTTATTTTAAAAAGCAAAACCATTACATTGTTTTGTTAAAATAACAGTAAACAAAATAACTTTCAATTTAAAATAAGCTACCTCTAATTAGTAAGAAATCACACACCACTTCCAATAGACATCTACTATACTTCAGCTACAAAGTTGCCTCCTCAGTTGAAGTATGGAGTCAGTGCCCTATCCCATATTCTGAAGTCATATAAACGTAGATTCTGTTAGGCTACATATTGCTTATACCAGGCACCTGGAACGTGACTGGGTTGTGCGTGCATTTTTAACAGTAACTTACATGTTTTCCTCAAGCATGTCAACTGTCCCTTAAATAAAAAAAAAAGGGTTGATGCCTCCAACCTGCACACAAGAATTGAGTTGGTTTTTTTTTATTTTGTGTTTAAACTTTTTAAGAGGGATTTGCTTTCACAATATCAATGGTATTAGGCCATCTCACTAGTACACCACTACAACACAAGAGTACCAAAACACAAATCCCAAATTGTTTGCAACTGCTGGAATGCAAATGAGCCTTATACCAGTATTTTAAAAACACACTTTAAATAAGCTTCAGCTTTCTGGAGGGAAGAATAATGGGAATTAAAAGAACAGTACTTTACATAGAAGTTGTGTACTTATCAAAATTAATGTAAGTTCACTACACTGAAACAGTTTCCTGAAACAGTTCCAGGACCAACTCCAATTCCTTGGGCAAGATCACAGTCCTTCTGAAAAGAAATTAAATACCAATGCAAAGGCTCATCTCCTTCACTACTGACTGACATACAATGTGTACCACAGTAGGCATTTATAGTTACTTGATGTAATTTTTGGAGCCCTGTCTGGAAAGCAGAACAAAAAGCTTCTTCCTCAGTTCATTTGCAATCTGAATAGTAGGACAAAGGAAATAATCAGAGTAGTTTGGGTTGGAAGGGACTTATAAATGTCATTAGTTTCAAACCCCCTGCCATGGGCAGGAACACTTCCCATGAGATCAGGTTGCTCGAGCCCCATTTAGCCTAATGATGAAAGTTTCCAGGGATGGGGAATCTACCACCTCTCTGGGAGACCCTATCCAGTGTTTCACCACCCTCACTGCAAAAAAATTCCTTGTATCCAGTCTAAATCTACCCTCTTTTAATTAAAATTATTAGACCTTGTCCTGTCATAACAAGCCCTGATAAAATGTTTTTCCCCATCCTTTTTCTAGGCCCTCTTTAAATACTGGAATGCCACAATAAGGTCTCCCTGGAGCCTTCTCTTCCCCACACTGAACAACCCCAACCCTCTCTGCCTCCAAAGCATATTATAAATAAACCACTGTGTGCAAGTATTTAAGAACTCAGCTTTATACCAAGACAACCCACCAAATTATATTTCCACAACGAGGTTACATTTTTTTCATAATGCTTATCACTCCCTTGGTAAACATTAATGTGTGTATATTTATGTGCACTTAAGCATCAACAGGTGTATATAGAACTCCAAGTGTCTGTTACATCAAGGAAAATCATTAATAATTGTCTTCAACTAGGTAATGCTTACACAAAGAGATAGTAAACTCCTTTGAATCAGGACATTTGAATGTCCATTGAACCAACCATTTGTGGCCAGATGCACTTAGAATGACCTCCATCCCTCCCATTGTTTAAGGAACAGAAACTCAAAACAGTTTCACTTGTCAGACCACCAATTAGCTACACCACTTTGTGTCCAGATAGTAGAACATATTTTCAGGTCAACAGAAAGTATTACGGTTGTACAGTTTAACAATTCCTAAAAAAAGCAAGTGACTCAGGTCAAAAACTTTCTCCCTGATGTATGTTTTTAATACTGGGGTTTTTTTTTAACTGCAAAGTACAAATCAGCAGAGGGATCAACAGAAAATTAAACAAAAACATTAGTTGCAGATTTGCATACGTCTCTATGTTAAAAGGATTTGGACTCCAAAATCCACCTTTTAGCATTTAAATAGGCAATTTTATGTCAAAATTATCAGGAATGTTATTAGTGTCACGGGTTGTTTTTTTGTTGTTTATTTTTTTAATCTGAAAGACATAATGGTATACTTATCACAAACTGAACTCCGATGGTTACAAATTTTCAGAGAAAGGAATGCACAGTTCAGAATGTTCAAACACAAACATTACACTGGAAAAAAAAAAAAAGCAGTTTGGAGTCCATCTGCTAAGAACCTTAATAATATTTTTACTTTTACATGAGGTAGAGCTAGAATAAGCAACCCTTCCAATATGTTCAAAGACAATTATCTATTTTAAGAAAAACTACATATTTAGTGGTGTATAATGTAGAAGTTGCTTCAACCCCAACACCAGCACTACCCACCTATACACACCACAAACCTCCCGTCCAACACACCCCCGCGCTTACTGTACGT
>JAOEGS010017972.1:7643-34012 GCA_025447755.1 Corythornis vintsioides | reverse complement strand
TAATTTTCAAAAACATTTTTTCTTTTAAAAAAAAACCCAACTTTCTTGGTTGTAAATTTAAAAGTGCTTTCCCCCCCCCCCCCCCCCAAGATAAACAGGAGGTTAATTTATGCATACAGGCACTGTGTTATGGCTCCAAATTTATACAACTGAATTTTACTTAATAAGCTAAGGTGTTTGTTCTTAAAGATAAGAACTTATTTTGAGGCACAATGTTAGACCTGAAGTTTATTCCAGTAATTTTTCCTGTAACCAGAAGCACATGATAGTGTAATTGCACACCCCAGAATGTAATACTACACTTTAAAAAAAATGGTTATTTTAATGATTGTGCTAATGAGTTCTGAACTTCCAACCTATGTGCATACAGTTTCATAATTGCACAGCTTGAAATCCTCATCAGCAAATCCAAAAGCTCCTGAAATCTAAATCATTTTACAATCTTGAATAATGCATGGCACCTCTGCAGCAAGAAATTAAAAAGAATTTCATAAAAATGCAAAGCTTCTTAATTGTATTCGAAAAGAAACTGCATTACTGAAATAAAGTGTTCCTTAGTAAGTACTAATGATGGTGATTCCACCCCACCCTCCCACCGGTACTCTCAGTTCAGATTTCACTTCAAAAAAATAAATACAGGGACATCATCCCCTCCCCCAAAAAAACCCCAAAACCCAAACCACAAAACACACACACACAAAAAAACCCCAACAAACACCAACCAACAACATTAACCAACCACACAACACAGACTAACTCCAACCAAAATATCCTTATTTATGGATGCTCACAGCATACCCTACTACACAAGAGTGAAATCAGACATCTGTTTCCTAAACAAGCACTGACTCAAAATGGCATAAAACCTTTTCTTCCTGAAAAGTGTGAAAACTTTTTTTCTTTTCTCTTTTTTTTTTTTTTTCAAAATAGGCAACAATTTGACTAACTTGACTACTATTTCATTAATAGCAAAACCAAAACTCCATCTTGGGTCATCAAAGGGCCAGCAAATCAAGGTTTACAGTTTTCAATAAGAATGTCCCCTATCCCCATTGACTTTTTTTTTTTTTTTGCTTGCTTTCAAACTTTGGCAAAGACTAGATAAATGGGCACTGTCCTTTTAAACAACTAAAAATGCCTGTGACTCAAGAGGAAAAGCCATCATCACACTCAACACAAAAGGATTGCTACTCCATTTTAATCCAGAATTTTCTTGTGTCTCACATCTCCATATTTTAAGGTACTGCAATGGATGAAGGCAGTATTTAAAATACATCCGAATACTTCCCTTCCTTGCAGACACATGATATATAGCTAATTATCAGATGCATGAAGAATACTTACTCTAGGGCTCCCTTAATAGAGCAGACATTCTATGGAGGTTTTATTCAGAGTAGCATTTTTTCTTCATTATCTTCATCACCCAGAACTAGCTATGAATATTGAAGTAAACAAATACTGTCAGCAGTAACAATTTTGTATTCCAGTAACACTGATTATGGGAAATTACAACTGAAACCTATTACAAATTATTTATACAAGAAAGAAACAGAATACTCTAAATAACAAAGATAAGAACACTGAAAGAAAAAATGAATTGCTAGCCTTTCTGCTAATCAAATTTTAAGATTTCCACTCATCTGAAGGATCTCATTACTGAAACCACAGAATATGAATGCAAAACTAGAAGCAGCAAGGAAGAGCCTGAGACAAATATCTACAGTTATTTTGGCAAAGATACTAAACACAGCCAGAAAATTATATGTAGGAAAAAAACAATTGAAACAAAACAACACAATCCTTACATAACAGTTTTACGAAGATTTCTGCAACTTAGTTTTTTCCCATCTTGAAAGTACCAGGCTTTTTTATCTCATTCCCATTTTACCTCTTTAGCATTAAGGATCTAAATATAAAAATCTTCTGTCTGTAGACAACAGCTCTCTCAGACAAGGCATTCAAACTTACAGCAGTATAACCAAGGCTTTGCCAGAAGTACTAAGTATCAAAAGTTTGACACATATTTGCTGCAACCAGTTTAACACACACACTAAACCAGTAACTTTGCCATGGTATTAATTGTCATAAAACCTCACATGTCAAATCCCTAGCCCAGAGCAACATTTGCCATCTTACAGAGAGAAAAGCTTTTTTTTAAAAAAATAAGTTTGTTTGGTTTTTTTTACATATCTAAGCAATATTACATCAATTTGAACTATCCCATGTCCACTGCATACTTAAAATATTACCTCCATGTTATATGAAAATAACATTATGAAATTACTTTCTGCGCTAGCAGACATCTCTCTTACATGATTATTCTTTATATTAAAGGGACTTTATTATTACTTTTAACTTTTCCAGGGGAAATTTAACTAATAAACAACAACTTGTAGAGCAGCCTACATAAAAAAACATTGCAGCATATACTTATATAGGTAAAAATTCTGCTGTAACTAAATCTTACATATCTTCCTTCACTTTTCCTAAAAAAAAAGTGTACATTTGTGTACAATATACTACTGTAAACAAAGTGAAGAATTAAAAACTCTATTCTGCATTCCAGTTACCAGAAAGTTCTAAAACCCTCGAGGAAATACTAGAAAGCTCAACTGCACACAGTATAGTGTTTGAACCATATTTATCTAACTTAAGTGTGCATTATTTGCATGAATCATATATTTAAGAATCAAACCATATGACAAAAAGATCTGTAAATCATGACAGTTTCAGGCTCTACTGACACATTGGAAGGCAATTTAAACAAGACAGCATGGAGGCCTCTGCCACTGATTTGCAGGCCTCAAGCCTTTTGCTGGATTTTCTCCTCCCCATCCTACTGAAGGGATAGGAGTGAGCAAGTGGCTGTGTGGTTTTTCATGCCAGCTGGATGGACTTTAACAAGTTACTAACACTAAACTTTTCCTATAAGCCAAGCAAGCTTTCAGTTATTAACACAAGGCTTCATTACATCTTTCAAGTCTCCGCAGGTGTGTCTGTATTTGAAAACACGACTGCAAATAAAAATTCAGAGGGGAAACTGGGATATGTACATTAAGTTATGAATTTAAGACATATGCCAAGCACAGGCTAAATGTGCACAATTACATGAAGGGAAATGTTTTGTACTCATCTTTGGTATGGCATAGTTATTTTCTTAAGGTGTTTTCTTCCTCAAAAAGTCATTTCAAGAGATAGAGATCTGTTAAGAACAGATTACAAAGAGGAGTCCATTTATAGCTTCAACACATTAAAAGTGGACAACTTAGATACCATGTTTTAATTAAAAAACCTGAATTTTTGTCATTTGAATAAATTAGAGACATCAGAGCCATAGAGTAATCAGGACTCCATTTCAATCACTCACTGAAAACTATCTTAAAACTGTCCAACAGTAGCTTCAACACCAGATTATTGCCGAGGCAGCAGCAGCAAAAGGGGCTTTCACTATAAAGAATTTCCAGAGTGTTTTCACAACACATTACCAAGCACATAATACTAATTTATACTTGTTTTATATGTAAACAGAACAAGCCACCCTCTCTAATACGCATAACTGTGCAGTGGACAGCAATTAATATCATCTACTGTACTGCCTATTTGCTGAATGTTTATTGATTTTGAGTTCAAAAGGAAATCATGAAGTTAACATAAGCTCAAAACCACTGCAACTGGTTGTGCATTATACATCCCAGTGCCATCATTTCACAATGTTGGAAAGTGAACTTTATTCTATCTTTTTGCTCCCTCAATCATTTGTTGACCCACAGCAGCACTTGCTACTTACCTTATGAGTAACTGTGCCTCCTTTACAATCTAAAGACTGTCAAAAGCTTTTGAAATTCCAAAATAAATTATATCTGATAGTTCTGAGTCACTGGTTTGTTGCTACAGTGAAAGAATTTCAATAGATTACCAAGCACAGTTTCCTTTGAAAAAAAAAAGTGCTAATTTACTAATACCAAGGAACAATCTAGAGAAGATTAAGTCTTTAAAAACCATCAGATAGTTTCCTCTGCCATTAAAGAGCCTGATGGTCAGCAACGATGAACACACCTTTGGTTAAAGGCACTGAGGTTAAGTGCACTTTGACTGATTTAATGGAATATTGCATTAGTGGCTTAGATGCACAGAAAAGGATGACAGGGACAATGTCAAACAAAGCTGCAGCCTATTCATTTAGTACACAAAGATAATCATAACCAAAGAGAATTAGTTCACATATAAATGTAACAAAAGTTCTTTCATCTCTTTAGGGACTTTAAACACCAAATTAGATACCAGGTCAGCATGAAATAGCACTGGCAAAGGCTCAAAAGCTAACAGGATGCACTAAAACTATTTTAAATGTTTATAAGTCTTTTATAGGGCTGGATTATTGTTATCAAATCATATCAAACCTTATAAGCAGGTGGTGTGGACAGCTCCTTATACATGCTATGGCCCAATTCCACTCCCAAATGGGAGAATTCTTTGACCTCTCAACCAGCATTCCCTTACATGATTACATGATTCTCCTCCAGTTAAAAACAAACAAAAAAAACCAAACACCTATTTGTCACTGTAGCTGCTGCTGTTCAGTAAGCCTTACATATTGCTGTTTCACCAAGGCCTTCTGAAAAAAAAGATGGTAGTAATGTATGACATGTAATTAAGACATCACAGGAAGAGAAATGGAGTTTGCTGTATTCCTAAATCACTCCAGACCACTTCAGTGAATAAGATCCCAACTTTCCGCTGGTTTTTCCTCAAGACAGCCTCATAACTAGAGTCTCATCTAGCACTGCTGTAATAGAAAATGCTTAAATTTCAAGCTGTGTGTGAACTAGAAACTTCATCAGTAACACATACTCAACCAGTGACATCCACCAATAAAACCTACAAGTTAAATTAAAAATGGATGGTATATCAAATATTCTACAAAACTACAGCTTATATTTGCATAAGTGTTTCTGTATCAGTACTTGAAACAGATGAAATATTGGGCAGACATGTTAATTATTATTAACTGATGAGACCAGGAACACATTTCCCTTGGATGCGATATTTTATGACCTCTTAGGACCCATCTTTTATATACAGCTATGTCAAAGATCAGAACCCAGTCTTAAGTCTCCAAAAGGAATAAAAAATCTTGGGATATTTTAAGTACAGTTTCAGTAACTATGGACAAGCAAGAAAAACAAGTTTGGTAACAAGAACTTCCACACAGATCTCCATTGAAATGTCACTGAGATACACCTTCAACAATTTTCTAAGGCAACTGAGAAACAACAGCACATTAATCAATACAAAGTGCAACATTTTGCTTAAGTCATTGAAGAATCAACAGATTGCAAAACTAACATTTTTGTCTCCAATATACAAAATTATTTTTTAAGTCACCAAACATATGGCACTGTAAATAGACAAAACTATTTGTCTGAAAGCACAGGCATATCCTATATGTGGACCTTGGGTTTCAGGTCACTAGATATTTTTTTCCTTATGGTTTTATGAAGAAAAAAAATAAGAAAAAAACAGCAAAGTATTATAAATTATACCCCTCCTCCTCTATGCTGAAATAATTCTGCAATTAGTTTCTCAAAACTAAATCACAGAATCATAGAAATGTGTGGGTTGAAAGGGACCTCTAGAGGTCATGTAGTCCAACCCCCCTGCTGAGAGCAGGGATGTCTTCAACTAGAGCAAGTTGCTCAGAACCTTGTCAAGCCTCAGCCTGAGTGTCTCCAGGGATGGGGCCTCAACCACCTCCCTGGGCAACCTGTTCCAGTGCTCCATCACTCTTGTGGTAAAGAACTTCTTCCTTATTTTTAATCTAAATCCACTCCTTTTTAATTTAAAACCATTGCCCCTCGTCCTTTCACTCCAGGCCTTTGTAAACAGGTCCTCTCCAATCTTTTTATAAACTCTCTTCAGGTACTGGAAGGTGGCTATAAGGTCTCCCCTGAGCCTTCTCTTCTCCAGGCTCAACAATCCCATCTTCCTCAGCCTATCTGCGTAGCAGAGGTGTTCCAGCCCCCTGATCATCTTCGTGGTTTTCCTCTGGACCCGCTCCATCAGGTCCATGTCCTTCCTGTGCTGAGGGCTCCAGAACTGGATGCAGTACTCTAGGTGAGGTCTGACCAGAGCAGAGTAGAGAAGCAGAATCACCTCTCCATCTGTTGGCCACACTTCTGATGCAGCCCAGGATGGATTAGCCTTCTGGGCTGCAAGCACACACTAGCTGCTCATGTCCAGCTTCTTGTCTATCAGCACCCCCAAGTCCTTTTCAGCAGGACTGCTCTCTATCACCTCATCCCCAAGCCTGTATCGATAGTGGGGATTGTTCCAGCTCAAGTACAGGAACCTGCACTTGCTCTTGTTGAGCCTCATGAGGTTCACCTGGGCCCACCTCTCCAGTCTGTCCCAGGTCCCTCTGGATGACATCCCATCCCTCTGGTGTATCAACAGCACCACCCAGCTTGGTGTCATCTGTGAACTTGCTGATGGTGCCTCAATCCCCCAACTATATCACTGATAAACAACACAGGCCCCAGCAGGGACACCTGAGGGACACTACTTGTCACTGCTCTTCATCTGGACATTGAGCCATTGACCACCACCCTCTGGATGCGACCATCCAGCCAATTCCTTATCCACTGTACAGTCCACCCATCAAATCCATACTTCTCCAACTTGGTGAGTAGGATGTTGTGGGGGTCTGTGTCAAAGGCCTTGCAGAAGTCCAGATTGAACACATCCATAGGTCATCCATTATCCACTGAGGCAGTCACTCTGTCATAGAAAGCCACTAGGTTTGTCAGGCAGGATTTATCCTTAGTGAAGTGAGGCTGGCTGTCCTTGATCACTTCCCTGTCCTCCATGTGCCTTACCAGACCTTCTAGGAGAATCTGCTCCATGATCTTCCCAGGCACAGAGGTAAGGCTGACAGGTCAGTAGTTCCCAGGGTCCTTCTTTCTACCCTTTTTAAAGATAGGAGTAACACATCCCTCCTTCCAATCACTAGGGACTTCACCTGACTGTCAGGACTTCTCAAATACTATTGAGTGGCTTGGTGACTACATCTGCCAGTTCACTCAGAACTCTGGGATGCGTCTCATCAGGAAATAATTCCCCAGTTAGTTTCTCAAAACTAAACTGTTGTGATAATCATAAAAAATATTAAAGGGGTATCTTTGCAGCTACCTCTTCTCTATCTAGAAAGGACATCACCTTATTTGAATTGAAAATTAGAGACCCTGAGCTTTTACAATTAACACATGGCCTGCTTAACTTTCAGTAGCAAATCACAGGAACTCCTCCTGAAGTTTAACAGGGTTGAGGCAGCTGTCATTTCAGGTTTGGTCTCTATTTTGTCACACATATTCAACCATGACATTTGAATGATTCACAAAAATTTAAATTTACAGAGGAGATTATAAAATATATTTTAAGTGGCATAAAAAAAAAAAAAAGATGCCTTGCAAAATTCACATTTCTTCACCACCTTAATTTCATACAGCAATAAAAAGAAACATAGAATTGCTTGAAGGTTAAGACCTAAATCAACTGCTAGGCTCCTGATTATCTTCAATGCTTTTGTTGCTTTCCCCCCACCTCTCCACTTCTACTCCAGAGAGCTACAGCACCTACAGGCAGGTGGATTTAATTTAAGAATATTTAACACACACTTCACCAGCCAGATGTTCAAGAAGTGAGAAAGTAGCATTAGTTACTTGAAAAAGACACAGCAAAGAAAAAGTAGTATTTTTATCCAAGCTCTACCTTATCTTTGTCTTCCACAACATCTGCCAGCACATCATCTGGGTCCAGTATTCCTCCATCTGTATACTCCAGGTGGTGAATATTTACCCAGGAAGTTGGATCCTGTAAGACAGATACCAGACTTCTTAACCTAAACTTGCATCATTTTAGTGCCATCAGCCATCTGCTTCCCACCCCTTTCTCTCTTTAATTGCAAGGTAGAAGCTTGGAGCCACTACCAAAAAGTAAAACTGAACAAATGAAAACTAGAGGCACCAACACCATACTAATATGTATTATGCAGAAGACCTTTAAAATGTACATTTACATTTCCTTCTCTATCTTTACATAAATAGCTAGCAAAAAAATAAAGACAAAATAAACTTTGTTCATTCTACACCAGATTATAGTTGGAACATTTGCACTATTATCAGCACAGAAAAGTAAATATATTTGTATGCACATGTACCGCTCTTGACAATTGGGGGGGGAGGGCAGGGGGAGATGGAGGTGCTACATACATTTACATCTATAAAAACACAAATGTTTTTTCTCTTAGGAGGTAGGTCAGACTATTCTAGAAGAAAAACAAAACAAACAAAAATTTTAAAAAAACGAACACAAAAAACCACAACCACCACACAACAAATTAAGGGCATAAAATAATCCTAGCTAGTTTGCACAAATAAATGCTCTCAACTGCCAATGCAATGTTGGGTACCAGATCAATGGGGATCATGTCAGTTTTTCAGAACTTACACCTTCCTCATATATTATTAACTACTTTGTTTCAATAACTGAATGCTTGGCAATTGATCCACTGATTGTAAACCCAAAATGTTCAGAGTGCACTGCTCAATGGCAAATTCTCCCTGACATGAAATACAAATCAGGGAGCAGATATACAGTCTGTAACTAATACCCCCAAACCATACTTGCTATTTGTGTACACACATAACTTCCAAGGGGAACAGACTAAGTGGTACATTTGAACTGCCTTAGTTAATATTTGAATATTTATCCTACTAAGGCCAGCTGTAGTGGTTTAACAAACACATGGCAGCTCACTGAGTCATAGCAACACACTTGAGTACTCTCTGAAGTAAAAAAAAAACCCAACACAATTACCAAGGATGTCTGAAATATTATGGATACTGGCCAGAATATGCTGAAATTAAGAATCAAGAAGAACATTGCTGATGTGCAATACACTATGCAAATTATTCAATTTTTATTACCCCAACCCCTTCTTCCTTGTCAAGTATAATCAGAACACAGTTCTCAGAAGCAAAGTGAAGCCCAGCAAAGTGACGACCCGTTAGTCTACTGTGTAAACTAACAAGTTTCTTACATCTAGTTTGGATATACCCCATGTAATGAAGTCACTGAGAAGTAGGGATATTAAGTTCATAAAAATTTATGAGCTTTCTATAACTTCAGCTGTGAAGTTGCAGACAAATCAGAATAATTCCATCATAGGCACAGATATGGATCTATTAGGTTAGGCTTCTTTTATTGTATCATTAATAAGCAGCCATCAAAAAACAAACTGAAAAACCTCACACTGCAATAATCCTAGCATTACCAACAGGGCAACCTGTTACGCCACCATCAACTCTGCTGCTGAACACTACACAAAATGTTTTTCCTGTTCTGACCCATCTACCTTCCACAATTCAGTGGCAATAATTCCACTGACACATACTAGTTTGGGCTTGGAT
The DNA here is from genome assembly GCA_025447755.1 of Corythornis vintsioides. NCBI lineage: Eukaryota > Metazoa > Chordata > Aves > Coraciiformes > Alcedinidae > Corythornis > Corythornis vintsioides. The sequence continues at coordinate 24,545 of JAOEGS010017972.1, read as the reverse complement.
AGACAGGTTTTTTTCACGGTCGCTTGTATGGTGCTATGTTTTGGATTTGGCACAGCTGACCCCCAACTGGCCAAAGGGATATTCCATACCATATGACATTGTTCTCAGAAATAAAAGGTGGAGGAAAGGAAGAGGAATGGGAGAGCAGAGTTGTGTGCACAGCTTTTGTTTTACCTATTAAAATGTCTTTATTTCAGCCCATGAGTTCTCACTTGCACCCTTGCAATTCTCCTCCCCAGAACACTGGGCAAGAAGTGAGCAAGCAGCTAGCAAGGAGCTGTGTGGGGCTTAACTGCCTTAAGTTAACCCAATCTTCTTAACACTCAAACAAGTTCAAGGGGTAAGTATATCTAAGGTACAATATGGCTGAGAGCAATCCAATGAAACAAATAAAACTCTCTCTATTTGTAATATGTCTATTTAATCTGCAATTTACCTCTAACTACACTTACTTCGTCTAGCACTGAAACCAGCCATTTGTGAAGTAGCAAATGTTTGTTCATACTAGGTATCAGGTGTTCAGAATTACAAAAAATTAAGAAAATCAATATCTCTGCAAAGTGATAAAGGGTAGACAACTCACACTTCAAAGTTCTATTTTAAGGTCCATGATATAAGTATTCTTTTACCAAAAAAAAATTCTACAAGGAAACGCAGAGATGAAGAATACCTCTGTACAACAAGCACACATTAACTTACATCAAACTATTTACTTAAAGCAGAACCCTTATGAAAGACTGTTACTTAACCCTACTAATAAACTTGCAAAATGTGATTCTTTCAAACTGGAATGCATCAGTAGCTACAGATGTTCCTCCTGAACCTTTTGACTAATGCAATCATAAAAGGTTTCCACAGTTAGTAACACCAAAACAGCATACTTGAAAAACAGTCCTCTTAATTAAACTTCTGTGGCTAACATAAACAACAACAACAAAAACACAACACCCAAAACACAAAAAACCCAACACAACCAAAACCAGTATAGGATTCACAGAATTTCCTTGCTAATAAATACTTAACAGCTTAGGTACTGCTCCCACACGACTGAGATACACAAAGCATGAAGCCACTATGACCTTTTAATACCAAGGTCTCCCCAGTTACACTAACTACCAGAAGCTACAACAAAACTAATACCAGAAGTTTCAGAAATACAAATGTGAAACCAGCTTCTACTAACTTAACCAGTACTTCATCTCTGGAAGTTAAAAGGCAACTACTAAGCACTGAGAGAGATTTATATAGACTTGTTTGATGAAGCAAATAGTAACTACTTCTAGATAGCTGAGGTGGAGGAAATTACCTCTGCACAGTCACAGAACTAACAACAGCTCAGTGACCAGAACATCACTCACCCATTACAAAGAGATTTCTAAGTCAAAGAGTATTTTCTGTTCTTTGGATGAACTCCAAACACTATAATATGCAGGAAAGTGTCTATATAAAAAAAAATCCCAAACTCTATACAGCCATTTCTTCTGTGCCTCTTTACTCCCACCAAGAGTCCAGACAGTTTCAATAAATAGAACACAAATATACAATTATTTTCGCTAACTTGCCATACAAAACAAGACATTAACTACCAGCAGATGGAAGAACCGAATACAACTCCCAAATATCATTTCATCCAAGTGATGTGTAGCAGATGGACAATACCAGGAGGAAAAATGAATGTGCATACATATGTATGTACATGCACACACCTGTATTTCACCTATGATTTACAGCTCAAAAGGAGCAGCATTGGTCTAAAAAATAACAGTGGCACATCCAAGTTAGAATCATCACTGGAGAAACTTTCAAAGGAAAGGAATGATCTTCCTTTAAGTTTCTTATGTTTTAGTTAGAAATGGCTATCACAAAACCCAGGTGTCCACATATGCTAAAACCACTATGGAGGAGACTGCATTTCCAAAGTAAAAGGGTACCTTTACCAAGTATATTACTAGAGGTTTTAAAAAGCAGAGAGCTTTTCTTTTTCTGCAATATTTTGTGAGTTGAAAGTTAAGAACCCAGTAATGCCAGTAACAGAGGTGGCAGGCTGTTGCAATGGAACACATAAGAAGGGTTCATTCCTTGTGTTTGCTTCAATGAAATAATACCTCTTAGCTGTTGAAAGCAGAAAATTATTGATTTTTAAATTTAGAAACAATAAGAAATAAGGCTACACTTATCTTTTACTCAGGGAAGGGACTGATTAAAGATATTTACTGAGAAGGCTCTTGCTGAGAAAACTATCAAGTATAAAGCGAAGAACTATATTCTAAAGTGCTAGGATAGCTTTTTTTTTTTTTTAATGTATCAATGAGAGGTTCTCATTTTATAGTTTGAGATTAAAGTCCTCTTCCAGTGACTGACAGCATTTAAAATGATTCGTCCCAATATTTTCTGAACCAGCACCACTGGAAGTACACATACACAAGAACAAACCATCCGTTTTGAGGGGGGGGAAAAAAAAAAAACAACCAACCAAAAAAAAAAGCTACCTGCATCCTAGAAGCTCCAGGCAGTATTAGAGTATGGTTACCACCTATTTGTGCTCCTAAATGCTCTCCTGTTAGCTGGGTCATTTAGGACTGAATACATATACACTTTTTTTTCAAAGCCATTCCAAAAAATGCTAACAGCACAAGTGGGGAGAAGTGCTCTTACAGCACAGCATGTAACACTTAAGCAAAGCTTAGCTGAGGTATACAATAGAAACATCTACATATGTGAAGAAAAAGTATGAGTAAGATACCTGATAAAACACAAAAGCAGCACTTCCCAAATTAATATTGAACAGTTATTCTAATGCGCATTTTACCTTAGGGCTGCAAGTCATGTTTGTGTTTAACATCAAGCCACTTAAAAGCTGTTTAACATCATTTCCTTTATGTGTGGGAGAACATGTTAGGAATTACTATGCAAATATTTACCAAACGTCAAATTAAAGCCAGGTCACATGAATGCACAAGTGTGATATAGGCAGAGAAGTGACATAAATTTTAAAAAGTGTTTTTGAAATTCATGCTGTCACACAATCCTAATTTAACTGTTGCCACCTAATTTAACACCTTCAGTACTCAAATAGTCTGAAATAGGTTCAAGAAGTCTTCTATGCATTTTTTTTTCTGTTAAACACACATTTACGTGAAAGATCAGTCAATCAGGAAACATTCCCTTTTATTATTGGGTGGTTATTTTATATACATATATAATGTATTAAAAACTTGGAGCACCACGTGATTCCTTTTGTTCTAAAATTGAATAGGAAAGAGGCAGTCTACTTGTCTGAAAATAAAAGCAACATACATTATAAATTTTGAAGTTTATACAGCGTATTTCAGACTGCTAATGAGAAAGAGAATCCTAACAAGTTTAAATGTTTTTCAGCAGGCCCATCAATAAAATAAATAGTAGCACTTAACTGGGGGTGATGGAGAGCAGGAAGAAGTTACTTCCAAGAAGTCAAACTTCTGAGTTTATACAACACAAAGTTCTTCACTTTTAACAGTAAAATTAGCAGGGCTGACTAACAAGCTTTCAACTCCCCTACCAAAACATAACTGTCTCCCTTTCCATAGGATCTGCAAATATCACCTTTTTTCATTTCAGCTGATATTGTTACAGGCACATAGCTCTGAAACTTTACCATAAGTCATGAAGTGAAGCAAACAAGAAATTAAAAAACCAAAACAGAACACCACAATGTTGACAGTGACATCATTTGGAGCAGTGTGTGCATCTGTCAGCTTCCCACTAGGAAGGCAGCTGTCAGTTAAAAGATCCACCTCATAGTTTTGACTCAGTGAGAGCTGCTCTTTAGCAGTTTCCTTTTTTTGTAAAATGGGATCAAATTAAACAAACTACCTGAATAAATCCTTTTGAAATTACAGGCTGTATCACATGACTACAACATATTTAAGTACAGAGCTGAAGCAATCACAAATGTCTTGCACATTTCCCTCAGGCTAAGACAGGATGCCCCCACCTGCTACATGGGGGTCTCTTCAGCAATTCTAGACTAATTGCCTCAAGAAAATTAAAAGAATACTAGATTACTACGTAACTACTGAGAATATTAACCTAAAAATACTAGCAGCCAACTCCTATCTAAAATGTTCCCTTGTAAGCCTCCCTTATAAATTCACACACATTTACAGTGTAATGAACTGTTTCCAAATTCAAACTAGATTCATGAAAAAAAAAAAAAAAAAGTAAGTATCTGCATGCATGAGGAACATCCAGGAAATAAAGAAACTCATTAATCTTTAAATCAGTATTTTTTTAATTTATTTTTTTTTCAGAGCACATTACCTGCCAAGGAGCATAATGGACCTTTTCAGAAGGATTAAGAACACCACATCAACCATTAAAATATCAACCTCTCAGAAGAAAAAAATATATCTTTTTAACATGGTTGTTTACTAGGGAAGGACACAATCTGTTTTTGCATGGTTTCTGTCAACTTGTGTGTTCAGATTTCAATACAGGAAATAAAATGAGATCTCATCTAAATGATGTATCCATGATGTTCTACATCAGCCAAAACACACATTTTGATTTTCAGACTGATTTTCTTCACACAGAAAGACAACATAGAAGAAATTTTACTTCTCCTACCAGGAATAAATTAGACATTGAAGTATGAGCTGAACAAAAGATTTTTCTTTTTTTTTTTTTTTTTTTTTTTTTCAGAACAACATGATTTGCAATACCACTTAGATCTGCTTTTAGACTATAGCAGTGCAAGTACTTCCATGTCAACAAGTGATTAAAAAAAAAATTAATTAGTCTCATTTTATGTATTTTTATACATGGAGCAAATTTTTGTTTAGATTAATTTACTTTATCTTTCAAGATTAGTTGTGAAAATTTATGCCTCCCCAAGGTTTGGGTGGGGGTTTGTTTTGGGGTTTTTCTTTTAATCATCACCAGATATGATATAGTTAAATTATGCAATTATGAAGTAGGAAAGAAGCCCTGGGAAAAAAAAAAAATTGCATAAGGTCACTTTAAATACCCAATTTGAGAAGTTTCTGTCTTTGAAGGTGCTAAAAATCTGATAACAAAATGGGGACTCTAATCAGATCAGGTCAGTACAGACACAGATTTATCTTTGTCACTAAGGTTGGCTTTATCTCTCACATCTGCAGTTTTTGTGAAGCCTACTCACACTTTTGCCTCCCTGGCTCTTAAGGATTGTAATGGGAAGAGCAAAACAAACAAATGCAACCAAACAATTCATGCATAATGAGTAATACAGACTTGTAACAGAAAAACTGTTACCCATTTGGGAAAGGGCAGAAAAAAAAAAATCTTCCTTGCTTTTCTTTGAAGTCAAGGGGACTACTGAGTGAAGACAGACACAGCTGAGAGCACTTTCTTTTCCATTTTTTTGAATGAGACTAACAGCACAAGCACAGCCCACTATCAGCCTTCTGTTTAATGTGCTAAAAAAATGTAGTCACTAGTCACCAGAAGACCTAGAATATTTATTGATCTTTTGCCACCATCAAACTATTTTGCTCCAAGAAATTACTGGAACTAGGTACTGCTATGAATAGGAGTCAAAACACAACATCAAAGACTTCATACACCAAACTTAATTTGGATGAATGAAGCTTGTCCTCCCGTTATTTTTCTTACTCTTTCCTTCTCCGATTCATTTTCACATAGATCTAACACATGCCGTTTTGCTTGAGTACATGGAAAAACATTTACAAGTTATAAGTCACCTCCTTACAGCAAGACAGGCTTAGCTATCAAAGAGCTTCCACCTTGAGCAGTAAAAATGCTTGGAAAAAAATCCCCTCCCTCAATCATATGAAGTCAAACACATCAGTTGTAGGCCCAGTGCTAGAAAGATGCTGAGACAGTCACAGTAGTTTTAAAAACCCAAAACATTACAAGTATATGAGTCCTTTTCAGGCAGAAGTTTGTTACAACAACTACTACTACAACAACAACAAAAAGGGAAAGTAACAGATGAACTAGGAATTGAATGTACAGGGAGGGAAATAAAGAATTTCCAGCTATAGAGGTGTTGGAGCAAGATCTGTACCGGATGAAGCTGTTACATACCACTGTAACAGTGCTCAATTAAACAGTTTACCTCCTCCCTTCTTATAGCAAAAATGACTGGGTCAAGAATGTTCTGAAGGCACAGTAGAGAGGTAAGCATTAGTTCCATAAAAATTAGTCAGCTTCCCTGTTTCTGGCTACTGTTTGAAAGAAAATTAGCAGAAAGGTTAAAAAGTAATAAAAATGTTTACTGGCATAATACTACACTATGGAAATTATATAATCTCTTACACTGTGTTAAATTGATAATATTTGTATTAGAGTGCAATATTGATAAGTTTCAGTATTTGACTTGAGATACAGCAAATACACCTGGTGAACAGCCCAAATGAATTCTATCTGTAAGCATATTGTCAGAGCTAAGTGATAGAACTGGATGAAACCCAAAGACAATTCTCTCACTCCTGAAATCACCTTCCACCTTCACCTGACTGAAAATACAGAACATGCCAGAATTAACACATCATCAAAACTTTACGCTATATCCCTAACTACATCTCATGCAGTGGATTTTGGCCAGACAGAAGACAAAATAAGAAGAGAATGAGTTTATTCACTCTATCACTGAAGGTCAATACCACTAGTGTGCAGAAATGCCCCAAATCCTGAAGCACAAAAAGAACTGCTTCCTTCTGCTACTCCAAGGAACTTCAGGAAAATAACATCTCAGGAATTGACAAGGAACAGCTTGATTTATGGAAGAGAAGGCAGCAAAGCAAAATGAAAGTGACTCAAAAACAGCCAACAGGTAAGTAGAGCATTCATCTTCAATACAGAAAATGACACCTGAGGCACACGTTCCAGTTACTGTTCTGTAGCAACTTTCACTAACCCTCTGACCAGGAATTTCCTTCCAGAACTTGCAGGAGCACCACATGGTAACTTTCCTTACACAATTTTAATCCAGTCAGTACAACTCCATGAGAAACTTCAAATGAAAACAACAGCTGCTAAGGAAACTTTGATAAATGATGTATTTGCAAATATCTTGCAACAGCCCTTAGATGTCATTACGGCCTTCCTTTTCATCTGCAGTTGATGCCATCCATCGCTCATAATCATGAGTCCAATTTATTTTTCTGTCAGCTAACCTCATTTGTCCTCTTTGGGTTCCACAACTGTATCCACATACATTGATTGGCTCCATGTATTATGCCATATGCAAGCAACTACAAAAGTATTTCACTGTAAAATTAAACAAGGTTCTACTGGAAATGCCTAGAGCAAACAGGACACAGCCATTATTCAAAGAATCCTCAAGGCTAACCAAGTCCCAGGAATGCTTTATCACAAGGCCCTGTCAATAGTGTAACATTACCTTGTCATTAAGGGAGGTGATTATATCTGAGCTACTCACAACCACCAGGACAGAGCCGGTCACTGATGAGTTCAGCCATAAGATGCTGAAGCCTCTTCAGCCAAGTAATTGGATCCACTTTCACTAAACTTTATCCCTATGTGTGGTGTCTGAACTATCACCAGCACATGCAATGAGGCCGCTGATTCTCTTTTTCAAATGGCAACTAAATAAGGAAACAGGCATTGTCAGTTGATAGAAAAAAACCACCAGGATTTGCTGGTATTGTGATAATATATGGTGATTTTGCCTCCTACAGAACCTGCCACAGCTTTGGCTGCACTGTTAAAGGTATCTCTTACAACTATGCAGTTAGGATCCAAAACAAATCAAAACAAACAAACAAAAAGAATCCACAATAAAAAGCCTGAAAATCCATTACATGATCTTTAGCAACACCACACTATAAATAGCTTGATCATTAAATTATAGCTTCTACCTCGAGTATTGTCACTTGTTTATCCATAATCATAATGTAAAAAATATGATTCACTGTTTAAAAGCTAAACCTAGTTTTTTCTTCATGATAAAAGAAACTCCTTTCCACAAAACCTCCTCCAAACTTTTCCCCTGTTAGATTGATGAAAAACCTAACAAAAACCATAGTATCAAACTTATCAAGATGTTTTAAAAATGAAATAACATTTTGCAGAATGTTAACATTTCAGTACAACCTATTTGAAAACAACTACTGTCTGAAACATGGTACATGAAGCTAAGACCTGCACTGTCAAGTCTGCTTATGAACACCAGCATCCTGGATTTTGCTGTATCATCAAGTTGATGTAAAAATCCCTATTGATAAGCCAAATAGTTAAGTTCTAAACACACAAAGCATAAAAAGGATTATTTCAAACCAGAAAAATGGAAGACACTTACAATCACCACCCCATTCACATTTCAATGACAGCTAAACATAAAGACACATTCAGCCATCTGGAAGGAAGATGGAATTTTTTTTTCACTTTTTTTTCTATTCTCAAACCTTGAAGGCAAGAGTCAGAGGTTGACCAAGACTTCAATTCAGTGAGATGCTCATTTTGTATCTATAGCCAGTAATGAACTGCAGTATGAACAATAAACCAGACTCCCCTACTTTCCTTGAATTCAAGATGGTTGTGTCATCCAAGACAAAACAATGTGTGTATACTGCCAGATGTATGCTACATTCAAAACATCTGAAGTTACCAAAAAAGAAATGCTTAATGTTATCCTAGTGTCTCTAAATATTGCTTATTTAATAAAATTCACAGTAATTAATATCATTTGATAAAAAAAAAACCACTGCAAGTACAGCCAGCAGATACCTGGGACAAGGAGAGTGAGGAGGATGACACAGTTCAACTTCACCACTACATTTTTAATACTCCATGAAAGGTCTAATAAGGATCAGACGGCCTCTGCACAAAAGCAAACCACCTCCTCCTTTCAGCTTCTGACTTGTTTCAATAACTCCCCCACAACACACAAAATCTAATTTAAATTGAGGTTGGCCTAAATCAACATCTTACCAGACTCAAGGATTAAGGAATCAACACTGGCATATTCCCATCTGATCCATTTTACTTCAAGGGGAATTATGTGAAAAGGATAAGAATTTAGAGCAATTCTGTTCTGTTGACAGTTCTGAAAAATAACTAGATTGAATATAACAGTAATCACAAGGAGGAAAAAAAAAAATCAGAAGTAATACATCTAAAATGCACCATCCATGAGTGTTCTTTCAAGCATTTCTGAGTTATGTTGAATATTTCAAGCAAACATTAATTCTTGAACTTTGCTATTTGTAAAGCCAATGGAATGGTTTGAAGGTTTTCCAGGCAAAATGAGCACCTTCCATCAGTCAGCAGCTGAATGAGATCTATCCAAGTTAGCGTTCCTGAAACATTTATACAGAACACTTCTCTGGATTTTTGAGTGCTGATCTAATCTAACACAGAGGAGTGATCATTTTTCATTTGCAGGGCAGACCTCAATGCTAGATTAGATTTTGTTTTATCCCACACAAACATCTGCTTTCTTCATCCCACAGAAAAAAAAAAAAAAAAGGTATCTTCCTTTTTCACAAGTTAATCAGCATCTGCATCATGACTAGTAGTATGCAAACTTCTTTCACTACAGACCTTGTCAAAATGCCAAAGAACCTTCTTTTTTGTTTTTTTTTTTTGGTTGTGGTTTTTTTTTTTTCTTTTTTTTCCCAAACAACTACTTAGTGTTTACAGCTCTTTGTTATTTTGTTTGGGGTTTTTTTGGTTTCTATGTTTGGTTGTTTTTTTGGTTGGTTGGTTTGTTTTGGGTTGGGTTTTTTTTGTTTGCTTGTTTGGTTGGGTTTTTTTCTTTTTTTTTTTTTTCTTCTTGTTTTCTTTTTTACTTTTTGTAGCTTATAATTCCAGGAAGTCCTAAAACATTTGTTCAGAAAACTTTCATTACAGCCAGCAGGGGAAAACTAATTGTGAATTGGCAGCAGCTAGGTTTTTCAAACCAGCTTAATTTTGAGGGAGCTGAGCATGTTAACTCCCTTCAGTCCTTGAAAAAAATTTAGCAGGTCTTTCTACCCCCCAGAAGATTTAATTCAGGGGAGCAATCATTCCAATCTTCTATTCTTTGGGCAGACAAAGAACACATTGAGGTGCCAGAAGCAAAAGATGACAGCCAAATTTCCAACATCAACTAAAAAAAAACATATGCCATATTTGTTAAATAACGCAACTGCTAGAAACAGACTTCAGAAAAATATGCCAGTAAAAGAAATTTTACATTAGCATTCCATGTAACCTACCCTACAAAATGGGAAGGAGGAGGCAGCAACATCCTACAGAAAAAAAATAGGCAATTTCTATAGAAAATCTAGGAAGAGTGGGTACCCACATAAAATACAATTGAAATAATTGAGTCAAAGCAAAGTATGACACATTTCTGGCACACTAGAACAACCTAAATATTTCCTCAAATTTAGATGTCCTTACTCAGTATGAAATAAACAAGATTGTAAATATAATCCAATAGATTGCTGACAAGCCCTTGCTGTAGCCTATTACTTTATTAAAAACAGATATACCTTAACAAAAAATATTGTTATAGTGAAGGACTTTTTAACTCCATGTGAATGGAAGGAAAGTGTTTTGAAGGTAAGCTGCATTCTTATAGTGTTCATAATATATAGACATTTGATTGATACAGTGAAGTATTTTCCTTTTTTTTTTTCCTGCAAGGTTAACAAATACTAATGCAAGCCCTTTGGAGTCTTTACTCAGAAAAAAAAAATATATATATAATTACTCAGAAAAAAAAATCAGATATGATTTCTGGTTTCCACATACATTAACTTACAATTCAAGCAAAAAGCAAGATAAGAACTATTTTTTTAAAATAACTTAGTAAATGGAAGTAGTGAATGGAAAACAAAATTTATTAGCTTGTTTCAACTTAAAAAATTGTGCAGGTGAGATGCAGTATGATCATCCAATTTACTGATACCAAAGTATGACACAGGGTAGAGGATCAAGAGAGGAAGTTACTGACTCAGTTTTGTCCTGGAGGACTGAGGAATGATCTCCATTACACAACTGCATAGGCCTTTGTGAAAGAAGCTATGAGCAAGCCTTTCAAGGCTTAAATTGCTGCAAAACCAAGCCGAACCTCAATCAGATTTGTAGAACCCCCGGTTTACTTTTTAGAGCCACAGACGCACTGTCACAAATAGCCTCGTTTATTGCTTCCCTACTTCTGCACTATTTCTATCACACTTCTGTGGTGTTTAGTATCTAGGATAAATCCAACAAAAATTCTGACAGAAGAACCCTCAATCAAAATCTTACTGAAGTAGTTGAGAAAGCCTTATTGAAAAAGGTTACGGCTCCCAGAATGAAAATTTCAATAGCTGCTCAACCAGGGATCCCCAGGAAAGACATTCTGCAACTGATCTCTAGCAGGACTTGCAGGGTTAGACAGCACATGCATTTCTGACAGGCTATGGAGGAAGAAGTTAATTTTAAGTAGAGTTCCAAGCCACATACTATCTTTCTTATTCATAAAGTTCATCACTTACAAATGTTCTTTATCCAAATCAGTCTACAGCCAACACATTCACTAACAGCAATGTCTTAAACCTTAAGTTTGCAGTCTGGTTTCACTTCTGGCTTGTGCTCAGAAATAAAAAACACACAAAAAAAAAGAAGTTGGCAAGCATAGAATGTTAGTTGAAAGCTTTGTAACACTCAAAATGATATCCATCAAATTCATCACCAAATGAGTATTACAGGGGGTGATTTTAAAAATTATTATAGTCAGTTTAGGCAAAGGTCAGAGCAGGCAAACTGTGCCACTAAAAGCCATGCTCAACAAAAAATGCCTGATCCACAGGAACTGGAGTGAATGGTGCCTGCATTCAGCACTAGACTTCTTAAAACAGAGAAGAAAAAGTATAATTATAATACAAATGCCCTACATGAAGTTTTGGCCTTACCACCATTAATGTTAACCAGCACTGCAAAACTACCAAAAAAACCCCAAAACAAAACAAGTACAAAAAAAAAAAAAGCCTACAAAAGACTACATGCCCTCAAAAACTTAAATAAGGAGCTACCTCTATGTGGACATCACCAAACTGTATAAAGATGCGTTTAATTCAAGACTGCCTACTCCACGGGCACACCAACCAAGACAACAGCTGTACAACAGGTACGTGCATCTTTTCAACCAGTCCACTTCTATAGTAGCTGAAGATCACCCATCTACTTACTGAAATAACCAAACCTTGTAATGGTAGCTTTCAGGGAAATATGACAATACTAACTACCACCAACTTTCAGATGTAATGGGAAGGCATAAATCCATGCCCAAAATAAAAGCTATAAGCCTCAGCTGTAGGATGGTATACAGATGGGTGCTCAAGGCCCATTCCAGAATCTGGACATAGGATAAATCCACCATATAGAGGGGATTAACCCATCAGGATTTATTACTTGTCTCCCCTTCAAAGGTCCAAATAGAGACATGCTGGATTCTAACCTCTTTGGAGCTGGAACTACACTTAGTTGACCTGTACACTGCCACACAACTTAAAAGAAATAGATGATTATACAAAGTAATTCTTGCTCCTCTCAGAAAATCTGTAACATATATTCAGGTTTGCCAATAAATATCATCTCAGTTGTTGATGGATTGATGAGAATGAGATAGTATCTTTAATAACAGTCTGGTGGTTTTCTAAGGTTTTAGTGAAGAGAGATGAACAGGGGAACTGATTAATTTTTTTTTAAAAGCCTCATCACATTTAAGAATATATGTCTCGGAGTTTCTTTGGATTCTATCAAATTCCCCTTTAGTTTAAGCACTCTACTGATTGAAATAGTACTGCACCTTCGTAAAGGAAAATTATAAGGTGGGTGTATTCACCAACAGCTAATATTTCATTACAAATCAGGATAACATTCTGTCAGATAAGCTGTAGTGCAAAATCGTTTGGCACAATGGACTCTGACCTTTGAAGTCAAAGCCCTAGCTGGAGGGAAATAAAATAAAAAAAAAAGAAAGAGCCCAGAGCCAGCTGTTAGTCTCCACCCATCCAGCTGAGTTCTGTGATGCCAAATACCAGTCTCTGTTAGACTGCAATCATTCATGTTCCTCCCTACCTACCATTCATACAAACTGTATACTTACTACCAGCTGTAAGAAGCACATTCATTCGAGCATTCAGTGGTTTTCTTTCTCATACATGTAATAACCATTAAAGAAAAGCATTGAAGCAAGAGGTCCCACTGTGGCAATAAATGCTGCCAGTGTGTCCTTATGAAACCAATGAGCAACTTGACTAAATCTCACACTTCGGGAGCATTCCCAAGAGCAAATCTAAGCACTGGAATAGTGCTATGGCACCTGCCACAACAAAGCAAAATCATCAGTTTTGAATGGATGTACTGGTGGCATAAAAATTACAGGTTTAGTCTGGAAAGCAAGACAGACTTTGATTACATTAAAATATTACAACAGTTCCCTTAATAAAGGTGTCTATAGCACCATCACTAGGCATACAAAACATTATAGAATCATCTTACATATTTCCTCTTTAAAGTGAGAATAACTGTCAAAAAAATATACAATTGGTGCCATTAGTAATTTCGTGTAATGCAAAGTTTTCTTTAGAAATGTTATTAAAGTAATCCTATGTAAGAAATAAAGTACTGAATATAAGGCTTACAGAACTACCACAAAAGCTTATAACCTGAAGGGAATAAAAAATATTTTTATTAAGAAATTTGCTACACAAGTACTGCATAGACTTTTTCTTTTTTTTTCCCCCCCCCCCCACAAAAAATAAGTTCTTATAACATGTGTGTTTTCTGTATGTTCCATATGGAGCACCTCTCTCTGTTTTTCAGTGTACCCAGGGTGCTATCTAGACAGTAGAATTTCTAAGTCCAGTTCTATCAACAAGACATTCACATGAGCCCATAATTTCTGTTTAGAAAGTTCCCTGACATAAAATGAGTGTATCTTTGTGATCAAGCAAGACTCAAGAATGATCTATAAAATTACAAAGCAGAATCTGTTTTCAACAATACTAATTGCTCAAGACCTTTAGCGTTATCACATTCATTAAGGATGAAACAGGCATCTTAATAGGGAGCTAGAGGGAGTTTTTAATAATGAAGCAATAAGTCTTCATGCCTAGGAAAGCTGCAGTTATGACATTAGCATCATTAGGAAAGCCTAAAGAATGTTTGGCTCAATGGGGGAGGAAATCTGCTGCTTCAGTAGCAGAATGCAAGACTCTGCATGGTATGGTGTGATTCAGCTGACCTATCACACTGAACAAGTAAGAAGGAAAGTATAGTCACACAACATGAACCATTATTCTCAAATAACCATATCTACTAAAAAAAAAAAAAGTTTTAAAGAAAATACCGGTAGAACACAACCCTTCATTTTCAAATACTTATTAAAAAAATACTAAAGCTGCAGTCTATGCAGCAAGCACAAGTACCTCCTGGTTCCATCCTATGCCAGAAGGACTGTGGCGGTTTTTAAGATTATCATGTTACACAGTGCTTCCCATGTTAGAAATAAATACACAAAAAATAGAATTTGAGGTTTAAATTCTTTTTTCACAGGTTCATACAGGACAGCCCACAGCTCATTTTCAACTGGACAAAGAGCAGTACGAAGCATTCACTACTGAGAATTCTGCACTGCTCTTCAACTGCTCCCCTCTATGACAGTTTTAATAATCCGTTATAACAAAATCTTTGTTGTCTCAAGAGTTAACAACTGAGTAGTACTCAGAACCTGATAAACCTGATGATCTGGGAGACAAAAATGAAAACTGTGTATTATCACATACACCAAAGTATGACCTGCAGTATTTCCAGGAGGAGTTATTCTGATTTTGCCTACAGGATTTCCACCAGCTTTATCCAGCTCAGCTGTTCAAGTGATCTCCCCTGAAACACACTAACATCACATAGCTTACCGGTCAATCAAAAGCAGTATTCTACTTCTTAAAAACAATGAAGGGATCCAAACATTTCTTTTTCAGGTTTCTTTTTCAGGTTGCATAAGCACAGTGTCCTACAAGACATTTCGTACAAGTGCAACGGCAGCTTTTCTGACTGGACAGCAGACATTTCATGTAGAAGTGATAAAAAAGCAGACTGGTTTTAACTTTCAGGATCACTGTAAAAGTTATTTTTTTAAATCATTTGTCTTCTTCCCTTTTCCTTATTCCCTCTACTTCTGTGGCCTATCTTCCTATATGAGTCAGTTACCCATGAACTCATACAACAGTAATGGAAAAGCAGTGTATCGAGGCATATTCTCCTTTTTTAGTGTATCATAGTGGACAAATGCAGAAGGTATTTACTGAAATACATCCGTTTCCAAGGCAATGTAAAAGCTCACTAAAATACAGTAGCTGATTGAGCAATAAGACGACAAATATGTGAGTGAATAGTTAAAAAAATTTCCGAGCAAAAAGAGATCTTGGAATTGTTTTGGTAAAAAAAGATTATGGATTAATCCCATTCCTATTAGTGCATAAAATAAAATAAACCTTCTAAAACAAACTGGGATACAAAAAAAAAAAAAAAAAAAGTTAAACAAACCCACAAATGAAACCGGAAAAAAATTATTTCTTTCAAAACTTTCCACATATATCTTCTGGAAAAATGTGTTATATTTTTTTCCCAACATTTTTTGTTAAAGTATAGAGTTGGGATTCAAAATAAATTGTCATTTTCCCTACACCCAATGTTTTTAAAGAAGCTACAAGAACATTTAGTACTCCTTCTGCTTGCTGGCTGATTTACAACAGCAACACATAATTCCAGAAAACTAATTGTCATGTTGTAGGCCAAGCAAGAACAGAAAGAAAGGGGAAAACTATTTTACTGGTAGGAATCAGAAAATAATATAGATAGTCAACTTGCAGAATTAGCTCTTTAAATGCATCAACTTTTTCAAAGATAATCAATACAATCCCCTATTTTTTTTTCTAATTAAAAACACAGCATTCTTGAATCAACTTGGCCACTGTATTATTGCTTCCTACTCAGTCTGTCAATCAAAATTACCATTACCACTGCAGAATCAAACGATGGCTTCTGTACATTCTCAAGAGTGGAAACACACATTCTAATGCCCATAACAACTGGAGATTGAGTCCTTGTAAAATAGTTCAACTAGTATTTGTCAGTGTCAGCATTTCTAAAGAGAGGCCCACAAAGGCTTCCAAAGTGAGTCACTCAAGAATTTTACTGTGCTTAAAAAGAGAAATTTTAAACTGACATTTAAATGACAAATTTCAATACTTATTAATTTTGCTCCATGGCTTCCATGTCCTGCCATTCAAATGGGATCTCTGAAGAAGACTTCAGACAGCTGAAGCAATGACTTCAATCAAGTCATGCAGGTAGGTGTAATGCATGCAAACATGAGTAAATCAATACACAGCTGATAAACACCACTCCTCCCAAGACTTAAAGAACATCTGGAGCAGCAAGATGTTTTTATATTTTTTCCTGGGAAAAGTTTCACTGGAGCTTAACGAAAATTCACTGTGGATTTCACTTACTAGTCTCATAGTTAGGAGACCAGCATGGTTGAGCAGGGAGTTACTAGACAAACTGAAGAGGGAAATGTATAAAACATGGAAGGAGGGACAGGCCACTTGGGAAGAATACAGGGAGGTTGTCAAATATGCAGGGATGCAACAAGGAAAGCTAAGGCCTCCCTTGAAATGAAGCTGGTGAGGGAGGTCAAGGACAGCAAGAAAAGCTTCTAGAAGTATGTTGGAGACAAAAAGAAGCCTAGAGGTAATGTGGGTCTGCTACTGGATGAAGTGGGTGCCCTAGTAACCGAGGACAGAGAGAAGGCTGAGTTACTGAATGCCACCTTTGCCTCGGTCTTTACTTCCAAGGCCAGCTACCAGGAGTCCCAGGTCTCCAAGACCACAGAGGAATTCTGGAGGGAGGAAGTTC
>JAOEGS010017971.1:92912-126670 GCA_025447755.1 Corythornis vintsioides | reverse complement strand
GATCCTGCTGTGGCAGGGGGGTTGGACTAGATGATCTTCTAGCTCCCTTCCAACCCCTAATATCTATGAATCTATGAGTGGGTCTGCTTTAACTCAAGTCTTTGGCTGAGAGGTGTGAACACGATGTGATGATACAATATGCAGTGGCAATACCATTTTTGGAGGTAGGATGTGTTCTCGCTCTCTCCCCTTCACAAGTGTCATTCAGTCCTTAGTCATGATAACAGACTAAATAACTTTCAGCACTTCACTGCCTAGGAATTCACTGCCTCTGCGTTTCTGAGCCATAGCCCTACGTCTGCAATGCAGACAGCACTGGAGAGAGCGCAGCAACCAGGAGACAACATCCACAGAAGCATTCAGCTTGGAGCATTTTAAGTGCAAAGATGTGCAGCCTCCCACAAAGTACAGGACAACATTTATGGCTACTAAAAAAAACCAAACGTAATCTTATCTTTAGTGAAACTTGATTGAAGCAGAGGACACGCCACTAGGGAAGCATCAGTCACAAGCATTTATCTCTTTTGATTTTTCCTTTGTTTGTCCCTTGCTGGCAACAATAAAAATACAAATTAAAAGGATTTTATTAGAGAAGTGGGGAGTTGGTAAACAGTACAGATGAAGAGCTCATCAGTGTTGGGAATGAGGGGATAAGAGTCTGAAACCATCTAACACGCACTGTAGACATAGATATGTGAGTTTTATGCTAAGAACATTTCTGCTTCTTTACGGTTATCTCTTACTGCCAGAGTAGCCCTAAGGATTAAGATGGTTTATTGGGATCAAATGCCTTAGAGATTATTATAGTGCTGACTGTTTACTCATTCATATTAAAATACAGAGCTACGCTTATAGCCCTGTGTGTGCATCCCTCAATCACAAATTATTTTTAATTCCCTAAATGGGTCAGCCCAAATTCCCAGCCTATCCTATTTTCCTTATCCAAGATCAATCTCCAAAGACATTGTGATACACTGGGCTACTCCTGAAAAGCGTTATCAGCATTCAGATCTCAGCACTTGCTGCCAGGAATTAACACAAAACTTTTGCTGTAGGGCTGTTTAGGCAAGAACAGAAAGTGATGAGTAGGTTAGAGGCTGAATCATCTCATGGTTAAAGCAGTTCAGGGCTGGGAGGAAAGGAAATCTGGGATGCTGGCCTGGAACAAACTTTTCTATAGGAATATCAATTGTGCCTCTAGAGGTATCATGCTTGAGGTCATTTATCACAGATTACTAAACACAGTTTAGCAACAGGAGTCTCCACAGCCCAATCGGATGCAGTGCAGGAGTGATTTGCACTGAGATTCACAAGTGCTGATTTGCATGAGAAGACATTAAGCTCCACTTCAATCAGGAACAGCATTTTGTCTATTTATTAAAATGGGATACCAGGAGAAAATAGGAAAGAAAAGCTACTTGTTTTCCAGGGGGAATGTGTGGTAAAAAGGGCTGAAAATGTGAGATTGTTGCTGCCTTTTGACTGTTTATAATGAAAAAGTGGAATAGTAAGTGTAGCAGAACTATATTAAAATACATGACAATGGTCAAGAGAAATTGCACTAAGGTGGTGACAATTTAATATAATTTAAGTTTGTGGGTTTGGTTTTTTTTCTCTCTAATTTAAGTGAACTTAATGTCAATGAATGGTATCAAAGTAATCAACCTGGAGACCTAAATAAAACTCTGGTTCAACAGGCAATCTCAGGCTCCAAATTTCAGTTTACAAACTTGTAAATTTCAGTTTACAAACTTGGGCTCAGCCACACCAAGAAATGATGACCAACAGTAGCAATGAAGGGGCTGCTATTAGAAAAGATCCAGTTCATACAGTTCATTATGTACAAAATGTCTTTCACCATTTACCATGAGAAAAGGCAGTCTGTCTCAGAAGGAAGAATAAGGTGGATAAGGAAGAGAACCAGATGTTTAAAGAAGGATAAAAGAATCCAGTCAACTCCTTGTACATGTGTCCTTGAGGATAAACATTATTTGGAAGTGCTGACAAAGTCCCCAGACTGATGCCCTGAGGTTGAACTCTATAATATCATTATAATGTGAAAAACCACAGCTCCTGGTTAGAAAAAGTCCCCCATCTAAGCACTTTACCCTCTGAGCATGTGCAATATATTTAAAATGCACTATACCTTTAAATCAATACAAGCAGGGAATGCTTCACTGGCTTTCAAGTAGGCATGTACTATTGAAATCCATAGGAGTATTCATATGTTTGCATGGTACATTACCTGGCTCTAACCAGGGGTGCTATATTTGCAATTACTGCCTAGCACCCCTTTCTTTGCAGAACAGGAATAAACCAAGTATCTTGACTCTCTGTGTGTCTCAGAAGATCAAATCCACTTCAAAATTTCAAGCAGCTTGAGAAAAAGAGACCTGTAGCATTACTGCTCTCATCAAACATATGAAAAAACAATGCCATTAAAAAATAGGGGTACATGCAGTCCTACAGTTCTGTAACATCAGAAGCAGGTCTAGAACCCAAATCTGTGATTGGCAGATTTTGTCCGTATGTTACTCCTAAATAAATAGGCCAAATTAATTTATCTATTAACTTTCATTAAGCAGATGTAGTTATTCCAAAATTAATGTGTAAATTAACATAATTCAGAGGAGGGCAGATATTTAACGACGGAAACCTGTTCATCATTAAAGGTATACTTTACTTTAATACATATATATATAAAATCTGTTATTCCTGAATTTATCATCAAAGGATCTACACTCTCATCTTGGACAAATAAGAACTACTGAGACAAAGTATTCAGGAAATAATTGGTAATAAAAGACAAGTCAAAAAAGCTCCCAAGTTTTTGATAAACTATGAACTGAAAGACAGATAAAATGTATCTCAAAATTGTTCACCATTAATTATTCAGTCTGCTTCAGAATTGCCTTGATATGATTAGGATAGTCACTGGATTTATCTGCCACTTTGGTTTCTGTGATTTGTTAGAGGCCCCTTGTTCTGGGGAGTTAGGATGCAGCTGCAAGGAGATGATTCAAAGCAAATTAAACAGCTCACGTCACGCTCATCAAATTATCATTGTGCAATACAACATCAGCTACTTGCAGCCATGGTGACAGCTCATTTTAACATAGACAGGGACCTTCTGCATCTTGGCGCATGGGGATGCACAGGGTCATAAATGGCTCTTGCTAAAGCTTCAGCCTGCACCAAAGCACAGTCAGGGGCTGAGATGGCAAGACACCTAAACCAGCTCATTAATTAGGCTGCAATTAACTGTTAATGTAAGCATTATTAAATTACTAGACACTGTATGCTTTCACATTAAAACTTTTTAGACAGGTTAACTTTGCTTTTATATTATAATATCACCAGATCCTAAGAATTATTCAAGATTAACATTGCTAAAGCCTTGGAAAGAGTGAAAATTATTAAACTATCATAAGAAACACTGTAGTTCCGCAGGATAAAATAAGTTTAACATTTTTATATTATCTCAGTTAATAAACTTGGACATGACCAAGCCAGAGAAATAACACTTTGCAGATACAAAGTTTATCACTTAAATATGTGGTTTGTTTGTAACAAATAATAAAAGTTCTTATAAAGCCAAACTTGGCGTAATTCTTACATTTCTGACTATAAGTGTCAGCAACAAGAAGTAGAA
This sequence comes from Corythornis vintsioides, assembly GCA_025447755.1. Taxonomy (NCBI): domain Eukaryota; kingdom Metazoa; phylum Chordata; class Aves; order Coraciiformes; family Alcedinidae; genus Corythornis; species Corythornis vintsioides. Next base: position 123,018 of record JAOEGS010017971.1, on the reverse strand, counting down.
ATGTAGATTTCTTTAGAAAACATTTTTCTTAACGTTTATGTCACCAGAATATGCAATTTACAAACACATTTGTACATTATGTTAACTGGTTAGTTATATCTTCTATTTAATATACTTTAATCCACTAGTTTAAAATTGTATAACCTCCAAGAAAAAGTGTTTATGTTAAACGTTTCTAAATTCAAGCAGATTTCAGTAATGGCATACAAAAGACCTTTGCAAGCAAAACACATTCTTTTAACTTGTTTACAAACATGTTGTGCACTGCAATCTAAGTGCCATTATTGCTCCATTACTGGAAACCATGTTTCCTTCATATATCAAAGTTAACCACTACACATTACTTTCAAGCATCCATTTTTCTTATAATTGCCTTAGAATCTAACAGAACTTTAGTGACAAAAAATGATAATTGGTTTCTACTCATTCTAAGACGTCTCCTGTGAGATGCTCATAAACAACCTCAATAGGGCCCCAGAGAACCAGACCTGAGGTCATAGAATCTAAAGCCAGAAAGACCAGAGTCATTATTCCCACTTTCTATGAGTGCATGTGTGTGTCTGTGTGCGCATACATAAACATAATGTATATCTGTATATAAATGTTGCAGAATCACCATTTTTTGTCCATCAGCTTATGTAAGAACTTCCCTAGAAAGCTGCCACTACTCATCTGAAGACTTCTTAGATTCTCTCTTTGTGCCTGATTAGTCTGTCTTCAAGCTCAATAATCTGTTCTATTTCCAATTTGCATGTGTTTGGTCTCAAGTCCGCCCGCTGCTAAATAAAAGGCCCCTTTATCTCCTTAGGAAGGTATTTATTCACTCTTTCCAAACTTTCTCTAAAGGTTTTTAATAATCCAAACATGCTGACTTTGTAGCTTTTTCACTGCAGGGTGTTTTCTCCTACTTCCAAACCAATTTTGCAGCTCTTTTCCATCACTTCCCACAATGTGTTGTTAGAAAAAATTCCTGGATATCAGACTGAGTGTATAGGTTCACTTTTAATTGTGGGTAGCTAGGGCCTGGCACTCAGAAGATGTTGCGCTGTACGGGAAGATAGATATAGGGCCCCTCTCCGGATAGCCAACAGTGGTCAGCCTGCGATGTAGCAGATGAATGTGACGTCATAAACCCAGGCTATAAAATGCAGTTTTACGCGCTAATAAACGCCATTTGCCGTCAACCACATGGTGTCAGTGAGCTGATGGCCCGAGCAGCCTGGGGTTGGCTGTTGTGTCGTTCCTGAGAAGGGTCACCACGCCTTGTGAGAGGCGACAGTTAATTCCTTCAGTATCTTGTCAGAAGATGAAACTGCTCCCCACTATTTCAATACATATTTTATTCTTTATATGTGGAAAGAGCAAAAGCAGTTGCCACTAAAATGTTCTTCCAGAGGCCTTTAAAAATACTTTAAAATGTATTTATTGCTGGGCATTGTCATGCCATCTGCTTTCCCTGTGCTCCACAAGGCAGGACAATCATGCAAATGCAGGACATTCACAATATCCCCAGCACTTGTTTTCTTTAAACACTGTTAGAGGATTCTGGGGTATGTTGTGAATGTATTATCTAAAAACTCATGTGATCCAGATGCTCTGTTCATCACTGTGCATCACTCTGGGCTCTGTGTCACAGTCACCTGAAATCATACGACAGTGTATTCAATGCTACAGGTGGATATTTCTAATCCCAGGTGCCTATTTACCCAGTTTCAGCTGAACACAAAAGTGTTTACCCCAAGAAATTGGCCCTGCTGCATCCCAAAATGTTCAGTGCCAAAAGCTACATCAAAAACTTCTAAACCATTTGAAGATCAGATGTCATTAACATTTATTTTACCTCTCTTATTACACGAGATAACATAACATTAACATCCACAGTACATTTTTAAAGTACATTTATTGAAGTAAAATACATGTGTTATTGAGAGTTTGGGTGAACAGTCTCTGTGGGTAGCTAGGGCCTGGCGGTCGGAAGATGTCACGCTGTACGGGAAGATAGAGATAGGGCCCCTCTCCGGCTAGCCAATAGCAGTCAGCCTGAGATTTAGCAGACACTTGTGACGTCGTAAACCCAGGCTATAAAAAGCCATGCCACGGGCTAATAAACGGCCATTTTGCCACCCAGCACATTGGCGTCAACGAGCTAATTGTGTCATTTACAAGAGAGGTTACCTCGCCTTAGCGAGAAGGGTACCCCGCCTCTGCAGGAAGGATTCCTCGCCTCTGCGGGAAGCTACGAGTCTGCCTCACCTCTAGCGAGAAGGGTTCCCCGTCTCGGCAGGAAGGATTCCTCGCCCTTGAGAGAAGCTACAAGAGAGGTTACCTCGCTTCTAGAGAGAAGGGTACCCCACCTCTGCGGGAAGGATTCCTCGTCTCTGCGGGAAGCTACGAGTGTACCTCGCCTTAGCGAGAAGGGTACCCCGCTTCTGCAGGAAGGATCCCTCGCCTGTGCGAGAAGCAACAAGTCTCTGCCATGAATTACAACATTTCAAGATACACTGTACATGGTCACTTCACTGTCAGCCTTTTTCAGACATATCATCTGCTCTTGGACTAGCTCTCCAGACAAAATCTAGTCACAACTGTAGGAAATATCTTTGTATTGTTACTGTAAAGAACTGGGGGTGGTGTTTTAATTGCTTGCATTTTACTCATTTATTGAGAAAATATTACAGAAGATGGGTCAGAAAAGAAAAATAAACAAGAAAAATGTAGATTTTATACATAATATTTTCACATTACTCAGTTTTGAAAAGAAAGTGGCAGCTTTCAATTTTTTCACTCTTAGCAAACAATAGCAATCTAACATGTAAATATCATATCCAGGTATTATGGTTGATTACATAAATGGTTAATGCCTGAAGCTGGAGAGAAGTGATTAGTAAACTGAAAGCTGTTAATGGAAAGCCCTGAGCAAAAATCTTATCAGAGATCAGATTCCATTTAAAAACAAAAAGCCACAGTGATTCCTTCCCACGCACTCAAGATGAATTTGAGAAATAAAGGTATCACAACAGGAGTACATTTAAATTGGACTGCCTTTTGAATGTGCACAGAATACCAAGACAGTGGTGGCACTGGATAAAAGAGCTACACTGCTGAGAACACACACACAAGAGAGTGCTGATGAAATTACATCACACACTTGGATGGAGCTATGCTGTCATTCTGTGCTTCCAACAAAGGGCAGAAACTGTTGGGTTGGCTGTACTACTGAAGAGAAACCATGGAAAACTCTGAGAGTTCATCCCTTTCATCTCACCCTAACCCAGTTTCTCAGTGTAACAGGTGAGATCACAAACTGTCCTTCCTAGGCAGTCTGACCTGGATGCAGCCTACTTGTGAATTACCTGATTTTACATGTGGTACTACTACTTCCCCCTTACCTCCCCAGGAGGTCTCCCCTGTTTTCAATTTGTGATACCCTTGATAGATCAATCACTAGCTGATCTACTTGTGCCAGAGGTGGAAGAGTGAGGCATGAAAGAGGTTACTGATGAAATTGCATCTAAGCAGCAGGAAGCCTCAAGAGTTCCTCCTGGGAAATGTCTATCTGTCTGTCTGTCTGCATTTGCCTCTCCTCTGTGTCCCAAGGTCAGGAGGTTGCTGAAGAGCAACTTCAGATACAGATGAATCATTGGCTGGGAGCCTGAATCACTGAGATCGTTTTCAGAGGTGGTAGAAAGGGTTTAACAAATTAATGGTGCTCTGATAAGCACCTTGTTCTGTGGGAGAGAGAAAAAAACCTGATGCTTTTCTTTCTTGTTCTTTGTGGATTTGTTTTTTTTTAACTGACCTCCAAAGCTTGAGGGCTTTCAGTGCTTCCTTCACCTCATGGCATCGCTTCAGCTAGGGAAGCAGGCAGAACTGTTCATCAATGCCACTTGCAGAACCAACATCAGGAACCTGAGCAAATTAAAAACAGCAGGTCACGCTCAGAAAACATCTAAATACTTTTCCAGACATGCATGGAAAGAGGGAAAGAAAAGAGAATGTATAAAAAGAGCAGGGAGACATCAAAGCAGCTGTCAGTGGGGACCAGCCAAATCCAGATGATGTCTCAGCATGCAGATGAGTTTGGAGCATCTTGGTGTTCACAGAAGCAACCAGGCTCCAGTACAATCAGGAGTTCTAAATTCTAATAATCTGATTTCTCCTTCCAGGAAAGCAGCAACTCCATAGAAGAATGGCTTTACTATGAAAGGAGGAGAGACAGACAGATACTTTAAGAAACATTCTTCATATGATTTAGTGAAGTGGCAATGCTCCTGGGAGCTGTCATGCAAAAACACGGGCAGGAGGGAGAGATGATAGATGTGGTGTTTGAAGCAGGAAAGTTTACAATGCTGAAATGTTCACATGAAACACTATAGTCTTTTGAAAAGAAGTCAATAGTGGCAGAAGCTTTTCTTTTTCTTTCCCCCTTTTGTTTTGCTAGTCACATTAATTATTTCTACTATCACCAGCCTTCTGGGCCAAGTCTTGATGATCTCAAGGACAGTGACTTTCATAATACATCCTAGAAAATAAAATAGCTCTTAGATGTATACATTTCAAAACAAAAACAAACCCAAAAGTCAATTAATCCATATTTTCCCAGCAGGTGTTTATACCATATAAGAAAGCCTGCCATCTTTCTGCTTTGCTTTTTGGGGTATTTTTAGATGTGATACCTAATTAACACCCATGGTTTTTTTTATCCCTGTCACTCTCTCATTTCTAGCCAGTACTCCAGTAGGTAGACAAATGTCTGTGGACATACATATGCAAAAGCTCCAGGTTTCTTGGACTCCTTTCTTGCCACAAAGATAACCACTTAACTGTCTCTCTTGTCTGTCTTTAGTAACACGTGTACTTCACCAGCTACCTCCTGTTTTAGACACGGGGTAACTGATTCATATCTAGTTCTGTATCAAAAGGAAAAGCAGCACTGCTTCAGTTCCTGCTCATGCTCTCATGCTCAACGTGTGCCTTTCTGAGAATATCAACAATCCTCACTGCCCAGACTTCTCAAACTTACCTTAGAAGGCTCCTTTGAGTCTGTGTGGAGTCAGCTTCTCCTAAGATAGCACAATACCTTGGAGAATTGAGCTGTATTGAACTGCCTGGAAATGGAGAGTGCAAAACTAACTGCAAGAGTTACTCAGTATTTTGTATGACTAGACCATTACAGTGGATAACAGAAAGCTGTTTTAATTATGGGAAGAGGCCTAAATCATCTGTAAACATCAGGGCACTTCTCTATTCTGTATCCTCCACATTTTGCACTTTTCACTTGCTGCATCTAGAAGATATTTCAGAGTGTATTTAGTATGTAATTATCCTGGAACTGCAGATGCAGTTATAAGATGTGAAACTGGCCATATTTTCACTCTTCCGCTTTATGAATAGCCACAAAACATCCACTGCCCAATCACCAGCCCTTAAACCTAGAGCCATGATATGTGACCAGCTCCACTGAAGATGTTACCCATTCATGCAAGAAATAGGCAGGCACAATTGTTGGAGATAATTAGTTTGCACTCCACAGCCCCATCACGATCCTTGGCACTGGTAGTCTGTTAACGGGGGAGCCACAGGCTGTTATTGGGAGAACTGGGAGCTTCTGCATGCACCAGACCATAAAACAAATGCTCAGCTTCTTCATTTAGTGCTGCACTCTTTCTTATGAGAGCCACTCTGCACCAGCTGTAGCCAGACTTCTTCAGGAGAAGCATTCACACCTCTTCATAGGAAAAAGGCAGGTGTGAGCTTGAACTAAAACCAGGAAAATTAGCATGGCTATCTCAGATCTACATGAGTGTGACAGACTAAAAATAGCTTCAGATATATATCAAAATACCAGTCTTTGATGAAATGACAGTCCTTCATATCTGCCATACCATTGATACAGCACCTGAATGTCATGATGCATGACAGTTTAGAAACATGAAACATGACAAGCAGAATTTCTAATCTGATTTCCATTTCTTCTCTTATCCCATCACATCATTTATCCCCAAGGTGATAATCAATGTTGCTTAAATGACATCCCAAATTTCTAGTCAGGTTTAGATTCCATTTCTCACATATAAGCATCTATGCTGCAGTTCTCAAACTTTTGATGACATTTTATGTCATCAGTGCCTTGTTTAACATAGGTATCATTTGACATAGAGATTATAATGGCAAGTTTTGTTTAAAATGAATGTCTTACTTCAGAAATTTACAGAATTCCATATGTGCTATTTGGACTTGCATGACACTATGTAATACATCTAACCAAGATCTTCACCCAGTCAGTATAAGATCAATGATTTGCAAATGCCAGGATTGCCAGACCTTGGTGCCCCTCAGCATGATTGCAAAAGAAAAAAAAAAAAAAAACAAACCAAAAACAAAACAATCCAAACCAACCAAAAACACACAACAAATCCAAAATATTAAAACAGATTCCTAACTATTTTGGACCAACTCAGATAATTACAGGGAGTTTGTAATGGGAGAATTCTGAAGTGGTTTTGTTGTTGTTTTGTTTGTTTTTTTACTCTGAGGAGTGATTCAAGAGGTAGGTTTTGTTGTTGTTCATAGGGACAGCAGGGGTTTTTCAACACAGCTTACCTGTGTACATGGCAGGAGCACTACACTCCACCTCTCAGCTGCTGGCATGAGGTCCTTGTAGAGCACAGCAGTGTGGCATTGGGCAAACAACTCACAGGCAACAGCAACAGGAAAATCTTGAAAGTCATAATGTCATTTTAAGGAGTCCACTATAAACTGATTGATGGTCTTGATCATAAAATGATTTCCACTGCAGGAAGAGATTTGATTCAAACCTCCTCCTGTAGGGAAGGTAATATGATGATATAACGGGTCCTGATGCCTGTAATTTATAAGTCTAAGCTGTGAAAAGATGAAACATTCCACGAATCAGTTTAATGGAGGTCATCACAGAAATAATACTCATGAACTAGAAACTCTCTGAGCAAGCACTGTGTGCTGTGGCTTGTGATGGACCTGCACAGCTGCATTAGAAGTTGGCCACAAATAGCATTTAACTCCTTTGAACTCATTTTGGAGTTTGCACCATTGGACATTACGGCTCCATGAAGGCCAGGTGTACAAAATTTCAAGTACATAACCTCCAAATTAAATTAGCAGCAGTGAGTAGTTCAGTACCTTAATAAAAATAAAGCACTTACATATATTAGTGCTGCTTGTGCTTCACAGCCTGGTGCCACCTCTGTGGGGTTGGTACCTGTGCAGGCACACAAAGGAGACAAATTTACAAATGCAATCCACACATTTCTTAATGCCAGGGAGTTCAGGGCCAGGCATTGTGTCAAAATGGGAATGAGAGAGATTGTTTTCAGGGGGTAATTCTGTTAAAGGACTGGAGGTATACAGGCATAATTGGGGTGAAAACTTAGCCTTCAAACTACAGGCTGAAAGCAGCTAATGGACAGTCCCCTTCAGCTTAAGCATTCCATTACTACCCTGAGATTAAAGAGTTTCCAGTTTAAACATCAGAAGCAGGTTTGCCTTCATTTATACAGAGCCACAGGAGACCTCTGTGGACGTGAGTCCCCATTTCAGACACAGCAGGATCTGACAGCTATTTAGACAGTGCACATATTAGCAAACCTCCCTTTTGCTGCCAGACAGAAACGTGTTGCACAGGTCAACAAAGCTGCAAAGCTATTAGATCACATTCAGCTTGCAAATGTAATTCCAATAAATATTTGTCTTTTCAAAAATCCTAGAGAGCTTGTTTGGTTTAGGCAGGAGAACACAACCATCTGCTAGGAGACAAAACAAGCACCTCTGAAGAAGCCTGGATTCCCCACTGTTAAAAAATCAAAAGGCACTGGGTTCTGGCATGGCATGTGTGGTAAGATGTGCTCAGAGGTTAGCATTCTTCAAGCCAAAACCATCACATCTGGAACCTGACTCACAAGTAGAGGAAAGCATAGTGAGATACCTGATCAGCTCTTTCTATTTTAGGATGCATTAGCAGGTATTTAATCCTATTATTCATATTTTCCTATCAATGTTTTAGTTATTTCTTTTTTTCCCCACAGGTAAAAAATTATGCTTCATACCCTTGGAATTGTTTTCCTGGCATAGAAACAGACAAGGGAGAAAAATGAAGGATTATCATGAAGTCCTGAAAGATTAGTTTCTCAGGTTTTGGGGAGAAAATTTTAGATGAGAGGATCCCAAGTAAATTCTCAGACAACTGAACCTAGCACTTTTCTTGATGTCAAACAGGACTCGTGAGCTGTGTACAAGACTTCCAGAGAAAAGCCAATTTTGTGAAGCATAACCTAGTGTGAGAATACACGGGTCTTTTTTTATGTTTTAGCTGTTTTGACAAATTTAAAGAACAAGTTCACAAGATTTGTCAATCTTCCGAAACAAGTTCCCTAGTTCGTTTTGAGGGACTTTTCCACCTTCAGAAAGGAGCAGATTCAGAGCAAGTTACACTCACTTTTTTAATAAAGGTGACATCAGAATAGGTCTAGCAATAACATCCTCATGTAGGGTTTAAACGTTTGCTTTTTCAACCATAAAATTGCTAATTGTCTGCCTTTTCAAAAGATAAATAAAATGAATGCTTCATTACTGTCAGCTCTTGATTTTGTGTTTTATATGGAGCAAAATTAAAGTTTCAGCTACACAAGTATGAAAATTTGAGATATGTTGTTAGCTTTCCTGCAAGAAATCATAAAGAGCTGATTTTCTTCATTTTTTAATTGAACTTCTTTCAGTTTGGCAGACAGCTCCTCTCCTAAAAACACTGCAGAATGTGTGACACTGAAGCTGTAAACTGAAAAGAAATGCAACCAAAATGTTATTGCAAAGAGATTGGAGGGCCTAGATACGCAGCCCTTCTTTTCAGCTTTGTCACCACTTCATTTTATGCCTCTGAGCAAATAGTTTAACTTCTCTGATCCTTGAGAGACATGGGGTTTTGCAAGGAGAGTTGATTCTGTGCAGCATGCAAATGGCAAATCAACTTGTGTGTAAGAGACCAAGTGCGAGAGGCATCCACTGCTCTGAGCACCTATGAGACTCCAAAAACTGCACATCTGCCTGTGTGCTTTCAAACCCACAGAATGGAAAATGAACTCTGGGAAGGGTTGCCTGGAGAAGTCTGTGTTGAATTTGACTCTAGCAATTTTTAGCCTTGTGCCTGCCTCTCATTCCAGCTGCCAAGCACAAGTTATGTAACAGCCCCAGTGCTCGGCTTTCACTGATGCAGACTCCGACTTCCACAAAGTCTGTGGTATGTTTTAAATATTTTGCTTTATGTTGAAAATTACAACCATTTATATGTACATTTCCAACAACTACATCAATGTAAATAGTTACAAATCTTAACCTCCTGGAAATATTACAGTCACTACTCTCAGTCATGTGGCATCAGTATTACTCTCAGCCATAGTCTGTACTGTAAATGTCTTTGAAAGCCTCTGATAAATATAAGCAGTAAACTCCAAGAAATCTTTGAAGGCTCTATAAGTGCTGGATTTAATAACATGCAATACAAACTTACTAAGAAGAAAGGGGCTTACATTCAGCTAAACATATGTTAGCATCTCTAGGTTTGTTGTCTGGAACCACTGTGTAATCACTAGAAATATAGTCATTATATCGTCAGCAGAGCTCACACCAGCACCTATGTGATCAGTTTGTCAACATCCTTGAGTTTCATACTGAATTCTAAGCTCCACAGATTTCTAATTTTCTGTATTTATAAAAGTTTATGTAACTAGCAACAGAATGGAAGCTCATAGTGTAGATACTTGAATTTATGAATACCATTCCTTGTTCCTCACCTGGGATATTGTAGTTTGGGTGCATTGTCCAATAATCATAAGAGCCATGAATTCTATCAGGTCTTCTTTTTTCAATGTCCTGTTTACTTCTGGTTTTGTACAGCAAAACGTGCACTTCCACAAAGCAGCAACTGATGGCCTTAAAAAGATGGCTTTTTTAATACATAGTTCCAGCATTTTTCTTACCCCTCTAAACATATTGATAGCAACTAACAGCAGCCACATAATACAACATTTTAAGTAGCTAGGCTATTAACGAATTTGCAACACACAGGTGGTTGCCAAGACACCAGTTCTGTGGCCCAGAGCTTAGCAGATTTTATATACTTAGATCCAAAAACATAATTCAGAAGACCTTTCTCCAGGGGCTTGTTAGCTAGCCCTAGCTCGCCCAGCAGAGTACACCTACCACCCCAGAGCAGAAGAGCAGGATGTGAGGTGTGGAGTTTAGTGCCAATTACTCAGCCTGCAACCAGGTGTATGAAAAGAAATAGATCAGGTTCATTTAGAGAGTCAATGTATACAACATGTATAATTTACAGAAGTAATGGGTACAATACAAGACAGTCAAAAGGCAATAAAAATGCAGTTGAAAGTACTATTAAAATTATTCCATTTAAGCCCACTAAATGGAGTTAAAATATGCTTCATGCATATCATGTATATTGGATCATTTAGTTATACATTATAGTAATTAATATGTTTGGCAATGAGGAAAGCCAGAACAAAATGCTTTAATCAGCTTTTTCTTTGGAACAGTTACATTATACAGAAACTGAATTTTCTGTCAGAAAATCATTCCCAACACATGATTCTTATCATGGGACTTATGGGCTTAATAACATGTCTACAAAAATTAAATGATGTGGTATAAGGGCTTTTGTAGATACTAGCTATAGTTAATAAGGGAAAACAATTAGGTTTTTTCTATGACAAACTGGTCAGAGGTGGATGCTGAAACCTTTAGAAACAAGATTGTCACAGCCATGACGTTACATGACATAACAAAAATAAACCAAGACAAAAAGACACGGTGTAATGAAGCTTTAAGGGAGGAAGATCTGTCAGGCTGCAGGCTATGAGCAAATGTGTATGTGGCAGCATTTTGCCAGATGATGACAACAGGGGGTGGCTTTCAAATGGGTTAGCCATTATTGTCAGACTCCATTGCACACGCACTTAATTCAGTTAACAACATCAGAAGACACTCATCCGAATGCCCATTTATCCCATAAAGTAATGCTTGGTGAAAATGAGCATCCAGTCTGGCAGACAGAGGCACCACCTTATTTTTGGGAGAGCAAATCGAACACTTTTTTCCCTGCAAATGCCCATGAAACATTTTCTCTGCAGGTCACCAACTACCACACACCATCCATATGTGACTATATTGGCTGTCATGAACTTGGGCAATGAAGAAAACAAACAGGTCTAAAGAATCTTTAGCAAAAATAATCTGATCTTAAAAAATTTGGTCTAAATTTCAGCCCCATGTAAAGTCAGGAGATGCTAGTTATGAGAATTAATCTTGGTCTGAGACTGATTTTCCCTGTTCTGAAGGCAAAGGGTTTCTATGGGGCATTCTCCCTAAATGAAAGTATTCCTGATTTTTAGGTATGGTCGCATGATCCATATGTGTCTTTCAGAAATCTGAACTATGGAGATTTTGGAATAAATACTTACAAATTCTGAAGAGATAATTGCTAATGGAAAAGATGAAGCTTTGCAAAAGTCAGGGAAAAGTAGATTCATATGATACTACTCACCCTGGAAGAAAAAAAAAAAAAAGTAAAATAATCAAGATTATTTGTTTCTTTTGTCACCAACTGACAAAGAAAACATTTTTCACTAAATGGCAGAAATTGTTTTAGCAGCATAGAAATGGACTGAAATTATATTCCTGATATGTTAGAGCAATTGATGACAGCAAAAACAAACTGCATGTGTTTTTTGAGTCAGACATCAACTGTGTTACAACTCATAAAAGCAAAGGAACATGACAGTATTTGAATGTGACCTCTCATTTTTCATGGTGGTAAAGTTCTTCAAGATCTTTCAGGGAAGTGGTATAATTATCAGGACATGTTAGTTGATAGCTAGACATGAGTTCAGAAGAAAACATCCTAGATAAATAGCAGTAGTAAATAGTATTGTTATTCTGAGGCTAATGCAGGGCACCAGAAATTGAGTAGAACAACAGAAGCAGCTGTTACTAAATGCATTTCTGCTGTTGCTGCAACACTATTTTGAAAGTCTGGAAACTTGCCTTTGAGCACCATCTACGCTGAACAATACTAGATCAGTCTGAAGGAAACAGCAAAATTAGAGGGATCTCCTGCTGCCTGAGGGGCAGACTGAGGAGACTGCTGAAATACGGGATTCTTTTCGAAGCTGTGTAATTAACTAGACATAAGATATATTGAGGTTTGGTTCTGTATCTTCCCCTCTGCTTGCCTAGCTTGAAATTCAGCTCAGTGCTCATAGCTCTAGACACAGACTTCTATTTGGATGGAACAGAAATGCTGAAACATTTTTGTTTATACCTTAAAATTAGACAGATCCAGAGCATGAGTCCATTTGTCAAGGAGTTCTCCCATGCAACCAAGCCCTTAGAAACAGTTTGAGCCTTGACTGGGAAATGAACTTTCTCTTTTACCAGAGAAAAGAGACACAGTATTCTTGTGTCTCCATTTACCACCAATATAACCACGCTGCTTCCCTGCATCACACCCATATTGTGAGGTATCCAGTAACATGAAAAGGATTTGCATTCAATTTGGTCCATTTCATAGGATCCACAGAAGACTTCACTTATCTTCAGCTTCTGGAAGAAAAAAAGTGTACAAAAATATAGTTCAGTTATCTCCATTTTACAGGTGGGAAAGCTGAAAATTGAGCAGACACATGTTTAAGAGTTCACACTGACTAGGTGGCTGAAGCAGGAAAAAAAAAAAAAAGACTTCTCTCCCCTTTAAAAAGGCAACATCAGTAGGATGTATTAAAATTTCAACCATCTGTCAAGAGGAATGTCTTGTCACATTTTATTGTTTACTTTTTATTATCAGGAAAGAGCACTGACTCTGCCTCCAGCTATGAGAACAAAAGTGGTTTCTGCTGAGGCTTTGGCTTCAGCTTCTTTAGCTCTCTTTTCAATTGCCTTTTAATTCAGTCTCCTTTGTGTTTGGATCTTGTCTAAGCTAGCCCTGATCTTACAGGATTAAAGATGTCCTGAAAATATTTGATTATATCTCTCCATTACAAGCTGAAAAGAAACTAGCAAGGGTTCATTCTTATATCCCAAGATGCACTCATTAGTTATCAGTCCTCAGTTCTCCTAGTCTCTGCATGTGCATTCCTCTTTTGTGCAGCAGCTCTGGCTCTTGTGGTGTCACAGTTCTGTGTAAGACCACATTGGCTGTGTCTCCATGTCTGAGGCTGTAGGAAGACATGCCCTCTTCATTCTGTGAATGCAAATATATTTGCATTTGGAATCTCAGGTTCATATATATATGTGGTAATTAAAACCTAACATATACATTGGTGGTAATTAAAACCTAAGCTATCATTACTCACCTAAGAGAATGGAATATATAAAAACTCAAATTAAAATAGATAATTTCCATTATTACTAACTACAAAAAAAACAGCTACTGCAAAAAGTCAATGTTATATTCTCAAAAGTAGTTGGCCCTTGCAGTCAGAATCAAGCATTGTACACCACCATTTTAGGACCTTTGTTGTCTTGCTAAATCCACAGAAACATGGATGGTTGTACCACCAGTCCAAAGGGGAGACCTGAGTTCCAGTGCCTGTATAATTTCAGTGAAAATACAGAAAAGGTTAACTGAAGCAAAATATTTCTCCCATTTCTCCTGTAGCTTTGTAATTGTGAAGCATTAATGTCCTCATCTTGTCCCCATCCATATTTCCACGGTCAATTATTTTTCTATATGAGCTGGTATAGTTTCAAGGGGAAAAAGAGAAGGAAAGCTTGTTCCCAGTGAGGGTGCCAGAGCCTGGCAGAGGCTGCCCAGGGAGGTTGTGGAGTTTCCTGCTCTGGAGACATTCCAGCCCCCCCTGGATCTGTTCCTGGGTGACTCGGTCTAGGTGCCCCTGCTCTGGCAGGGGGGTTGGACTAGATGATCCTCTAGCTCCCTTCAACCCCTGACAGGCTGTGATTCTGTCCTCTCAGGAATCCAGTGCTCTGCTATAAAGGCATATGGGGTTCACAGCAGCTGATTAGGTGTAAAATATGTTTGAATTGAAGAATATGCTTAATTGCTTCCTTGAATCAAGACTCAATCAGTTACAGCCCTGATCTTCAAGTGCATGCTGATTCATGGCTTTGGCTTCATAGAGCTTGTTGAAGAATCAGTGCTAATTTCCCACATTTTAGACATGTTTAGGTAGATGAGTGTGGGAATAAATCAATGTTCTCCCTTTGCCATTATAAATCTTAGCTGCTATCAACATCAAGTGCCAAAAGATGAAAATTAAATCTTTCACTCCCAAAACCAAATGTGAATGCCTTTGAGAGGTCAAGGGTGGTGGGGTGTATATTGTACGTGTACATACATAAATCATTGACAGCCAGATTACTTCCCTACATTGATCATATCATACTTTCCTAGCAGGTAGATTATCTAAGAAAATAATCACTAAATTAACTTGAAGCCACCAACATCCCAGCAAGATTAATGACACATAATTTACTTTATGAAAGAAGCAAGCATCCAATAAATTAGAAAATGCACACCACCATCAAAGCAAATTGCTAAGTATCTCCAGCATTCACCTCACTGAATAGTTGACAAATGGTTTTCACATTCTTTCAATCAAATCAGAAGTATTTTCTTGACACTCACCTCATTGTATAAGCAAATATCTGCTGACTTCGTGCAAGCATGCTATTTGCACCAAATTCATTTCAGGGACAATGTGTTTAAATTCACACACATGCATATGCACTAAGAGAGATTTAAAAGAACTGAGATTCCTTTTGTGGGGCCTTAAGACTTACTTGAATGTGTTTAGATGTTTTTTTACCAAAGTGAAAAATAAATGATCATTCAGTAGCAAGATTCATCTTGAAGTTAAAAATACAGCATCAGACCTTGACTTACAGAGTGCTGTTCATACCTCCAGAAGCAGCACTGGCTTTGGGACCAGTCAGCCTTTCATCTCCTTCACACATCATAGTTCTCATACTGTCATCTTCTTAGCAGACCTGGAGATATAAATGTATGCATTTTTTTTTCCTCAGTTGCTTTTCCTAGGGCAATATTTACAATTTACATTCATATAGAACATTATTTTTCTATTAGAATCATCAACATAATCCCACCAAAACTAGTTCACTTCCACCTCTTCTTAGTGTTTTCAGCCTCTATCACCCACAATAGTTACATTTTAGCTTTTAAGTCTGTATTTCATTCTAGGCGATTGATTGTTGCTGGCCTGATGGTATCATTATCGCCTTCCTCCATCACATCTACTTGATCAATCCCATATTCTACTATGAATCCAAGCTCATTGACAACTCTTGCACCTTCCCCATCACACAGCTCATTGTCTCCTACTTCCCCTGAAACAGCAGTGAAGCTGGTACCCTGCCACACAAAGATCCCAGGATTATTTCCAGAGAGCCTGTTTTTCCCTTTTCCCCCTTTGAATCTAGTTTAAAGCTCAGTCAACGAGCCCAGACAATTCTTGCGACAAAAACCTTCTCCCCCTTTGAGAAAGACGAACCCCATCTGGCACCAACAGGCACATCATGTAAATTGACCCAAAAGTTCTGCTGGTGGCAGCTCAGTTTTCTTCTTTCAAGGTCGTTGCTGCCTACCTTGAAGGTCAGTAATGGATAATAATCTGTTCTCACCTATACCAGGGACTCTTCTTTTTTTTTTTTGGTGGAAGATGTTTCGATTCTGGGTTTGGGCTTCCTTAGTTTTGGGAACATTTCCAAGACAGATTATTATCTTTCTCATTATCTGGCTGCTAATGCAGACAGCATTATAATACAGGGCATCAAATTAAGGGCACCTGGGAGGTTGGGGGAATAACAGAGCAAAACACCCTCTGCACTGGGCAGGCACTTGTTGCCATTGCCCCCAGACCAGCTCTTTTCCAACCTGAATGATTCTACCGTTCTATGATGATTCTATGACTGTATATGAAGATATAGTGGCTAGTATTTTTCTGAAACTAGTACTTTAAAGGGTTATGTCCTTTGTTATGTCTTGCCACAGAGAGGCACAAAGCATACTGTATGTCCACTGATACCCTTTGGCACCTCGCAGAATGGTTTCTGTCTGTAAGGACCCACAGTGCCATGAAAGCAATGGCATGCCCATGCTTTTCCAAACCCAACAGATCCAGTCCAGGGAGCTGTCAAGACCAAGATTACTATCATGAATCTATCATCTGCTATGAGCTAGCAATAAGCTGTCTTTCTTATTACCATTGCAATGTTCACATAATTAAGTTGTTCTCAAATTGTAGGCTATTACAACTTACAGACTTAGATGAAATCGTTGTGACAATTCAGAAATGCTTATTTTCTCTACCTAGTTTATAGGAAGAGACACTTCCCAATTATATGTGGGAAAAACAAATGCTCTAATTCATTAGAAGTCATGTTATAACTGAGTATCTTGATTGAACTCCTTATCAAAGTTAGAAGTCTTAGGAAGTCATTGAGATTATATTTATCACCAATGAAAAACATAGTTATTCAGAGGCGTAGAGCTCTAGGCAGAATTCAATTTTGGGAAGAAATTGGTGCCTATTCTCACAAGTTGTGTCAATTACCTATTTCTCCCTGCCAAATGAACTTAACACATAAGACCTGATTTTCATCTTGTCAGCTAATTACAAAATTAGTACCCTCTTTTCATTTTTTACATCAGTGGCTAATTTTTTATTTATTTTTTTTTTTACATTTTGTAAGAATAAACTGGTTTACTGCGTCATTGAATTGTATGCAGTATTAAACAGACATTCAGGTTAGCAGGACAAATATGAGTATCACATTGTCCCAGTGAGACAGAAAACATACCAGTATATAAAACATATCAGCATATAAACATATACATGAGTGTATATATATATGAGTATATACATGTATATATATACATACATATGAGTATATATACTCATATATTATTTACATATACATGAGTATACATAACTCATGAAGTATAAAATTTACTTTACCCAGCCAGGTGCAGACTGGAGGAGGGTCCTTTGCCAAGTGTATGAAATTGGAGGTAGGCCACTGGTCCACTCAAGCAGCAAAAATATCTTTCATGGCAAGTGGTTTCTTTTCATCACCTGCAAGACAAGACTTGCTGCTAGACTCAAGATCTGAGATTCAGTGCTGTGCAAACCTGAGACACAAAATGTGTCCTTTTCTCACTTTTTTCTCTTTTTGTCACTTATGCAGTGACAAGTTGGAGGGGGCAGGATTATCATGCTACAGTAGCATCAGAAATAAAACTTGGGGAAAAAGAATTAGCAGAAGGACAAGCTATGCCTCTGGGCATTACACATAAAAACAACTTTAAATAAAGCAAGGAGGGAAAATAGAAATTTTTCTGCAGCTTCCAATTTCTGCAGACAAGGAGGCTATCTAACACAGGATTTTTAATGTTTAATGAAGGGAATAGAATTACCTTTCCAAGGTTTCACCAACTACTAAATCACAAACAGCCTTTAACTCTTCCCTTTGAGGGTGATATATCCAATTTCACCATTAGTATCTATCATTGCTTTTTATAAAAACTGGGTGCATCTACTTCTACTAATATAAGTTGTTCCCCCAGGGTTGGTTCAGGACAGTCCATCAATACCTCCTTTCTAAAGCAACAACCATCCAGCTGAGAGCAACTGCTCTGTGCACTCCACCCCTCCCTGTCTTTTGCTACCACCAGGAGGGAAGCAGGAATGAGGTCAGGTTTGCTGACCTTTCCCCAGCTCTCAACTTGGTTCCATCCTCAGCTTTAAAGTGGCAGAATCCTGGGGGAGATGTGTTTAAGATTTCACTGTATGTTAAAATGATGTTGTTGGGTTTTTTTTCCATACTAAAGTCACAGTAGTATAACAAAAGAGTAAGGAACTAATTTAATGTATAATACAAAAAGGACCAGACTCTTTAAAAGAAGCTTTCTCAATCAGCTTTCTCTCATATAAACCCCTTTCACTGTAATCTTTCCAATGCAATTCCTTCCATGCAAATCAAAGTGCCTTTAAGGATGAGGTAGTCAAGTCAAGCAAATAAAAGATCCTGCTCTAGCTTTAGCACATGATTAATAAAGAAAAGTTGGGATGCAATACAAAAAGAGAAATTATACATATGTATTTTATATATATATATATCAGGATCCAACAGGATCTTTGCCACTTGCTTTCACCAGACAGCTAACACTGCCACAATTTCTTCAAGAAATCATACAGGCAGATATTAAACAACACTGGTGATAGATACATGCTGAATATTAAAAATGTGAGAGCAAAATTTAAAGTAGTAGATTCAAAAGTAAGATTTTTGTCATTGTTTTAATATATAACTTTTGTAAGTATTCTGTCTCTTGAAAACAGAGATCCTTATGTAATGTGGTGAAGATGAGGATGGGCATTCAGAGAGAAAGAATGAGGCTTGCAGTTCTGACTTCTGTCAGCATAGAATCATAGAATCATTTTAATTGGAAAAGACCATGACCATTGAGCCCAACCATTAATCTACCACTGCTAATCTCACCACTAAACCACATCCCTCAGCACCTCATCTACATGTCTTCAAAAACCTCCAGGGATAGCAACTCCACCAACTCCCTGACAGCCTGTTCCAGTGGTTTACAATCCTTTCAGTGAAGTCATTTCCCCAGCATCCAACCTAAACCTCTCCTCTCACAACTTGAGGCCATTTCCGCTTATCCTGTCACTTGGAAGAAGAGTCTGCCCTCCATCCTGCTACAAACTCCCTTCAGGCAGTTGTAGAAGAGTGATGAAGTAAGTTTCCCCTGAGCCTTCTTTTCTCCAGGCTAAACAGCCCCAATTCCCTCAGCTGGTCCTCTTGACTTGTTCTGCACACCCTTCACCAGCTCTGCTGCCCTCCTTTGGACATGCTCCAGCACTAGAATGCCTAAAACTGAACAAAGTGCATAACAGAGCATAGATTCGTATGGCATAATAGAGCTGACATCACTCTGTATACTCTGGAGTCTCTGATACTCACAAAACTGGAGGAAATGAAAGATGTGAAACGCCTGTGATGAGGTGTGCCAGCAGTTATTATACAATCCAAGCCCTTAGCTGGTACTTGAAACAACTCCTACCAACTTCAAAATACTCTATGTGTATCTATGAACTTCAAAACCAAAGAGCTCTCTTTCAGCCTCTCTGATTTATTTGGATCTTGTACTACATGCAGAGAAAGAGATGGGTAGCATGTTGAAATGACTTCTTTCAGGGAAAACATGAAGATTTCATGACAGCAGGTGGGTAGAAGTATTACTCAGTATTCTTTCCATTAAAAAAAAAAAAAGCCTTTCATAGTAGATAGTGAAAATTAAAACAACAACAACATGAATATCAGCATTTTCTAATTGTAAAACCAGCTGCATTAAACAGAAGTTTTATTTTTATTTTATTTATGTTTATTTTACTGCTGTGCATTAAAGGAATGAATAAGGTGGATCTGAAAGGTCTAGGCACCATCATACATCCTCTGTTTAGTAGTTAGCTCCCTTAAAACATTTCTTCATACCACCCACCTAGATAATCTCTCATTCACCTTCTTAATGTAATATTGTTTCATTAAGGAATTTTCACATTAATAGAAAGGGATGCAGCAAGAAATATTTTTTGTAAGAAAATACTATGTGTTCTGAGCTTAGAGAACACATTGTTCTATAAGAAACTGTATCTCCATATGAAGAAGACAAGACTTAATACTTGTTATTAATGAACTGGAACCATTAAGACAGATTTTTCAGACTCCTACAGAAAGGACAGAACTTCACCCACTAGCCCCTGCATGGAGCAAGATGTCTTGTGATTGACCTGTCATTTCATGGCACATTTTATCTTGCCTGAACAAGTTTAAGAGGTGGAGAATGAATGACTTCTAAAAGGTTTGGCTAACCTACACCCACTCTGGGGAGTTTCACTTGTCAAATGCAAAGGAAGAAGTTCTTACCTTGTCTTCATTAATAACCAGTTAATCCAGTTGTTTTGTGTATTCAATAAGACTAAGTCTGGACACTTCCCAGACATTTGTTCTGAGACATAAACCACAAAAGCTCTGGCAATTATCTGACTCCAGCAAACAAACACTGGTATACACAAGTTCATTGTTCTCCACACCCTCTGATTCCCAGTCCTGCTGGCAATCCATTCTTCCCTTTTCATTGCTATTAGGACACATCTTATGCCTCAAACATTAACTTTCATGTGTTTCTTCCTCTGGTATTTTCTCCCTTTTTCCCTTTCCAGACTTTGTTCACTTAAGTCTTTCCTGGTACACACATCCTTTAAAATAACTCCTTCCTTAACATTGTTTTACCAGCCTATTCCTGAGGCTTCAAAATTCTACCCTCTTCACTACCTTATTTATAAAATCCCTTTATACATTATCCACTACTCTAACTCCAACCTCTTTGCCAGAAAGTACTCAAGAAAGAAGTCTCCTGTTTTTAAAAATTCAGATCACGTTCTTCTTATCCCTCTTTGGGTTTCATTCTGTCTGGACAGGAAAACAATTCTGCAAGTATTTAATAATCTGTCCTTCTACTTAGATTAGCTTTCAACATGATGGACAGTTCCATTCTATTAAGTTGCTCATCAGCAGGGCCATCATCTCCACTTCCTTCCAGAATCATTTCTCTTTCTTACTCTTTCCCAGTGTCTCTCCCACCCTCTGTCTGCTTTCCTCCATCTACACGCCCAGTCTTTCATTTGTGTTGTGGAGTCTCCTTCTCTGGAGACATTCCAGACCCGCCTGGATCTGTTCCTGGGTGACTTGGTCTAGGTGTCCCTGCTCTGGCAGGGGGGTTGGACTAGATGATCTTCTAGCTCCCTTCCAACCCCTAATATTCTGTGATTCAAGTTCCAACAGTCTTAGCAGTGATTCTTATTATTTATTACCAAATAACTGCTCTTTCCAATTCTTTACATTTATACCACTGAATATAATAACTGCTGAGAAGATTGCAGTGCTACCTGTGACCAGGTTTGGAACAGGAGTCCTTGTTACCCACTTTTCCTTTTATTCGAGTGACTTGGGCAGCAAGGACTTTGGATACCTAACCAGCTTAAAAGCATTGTCTTTCTCCATCTACCCAAAACCAGGGTTCACCAGTCTTTAGTCCTTTTTCCTCCGGGGCAAGCACTGTGAAACTTTTAATGCATTTTTGGCATCCCTCCAGAAGGCTTTGCATTAAGCAGTGGACAAACATTCCTCTCCAAAGCAGCATGTGAGATTTCCAGCTACTCACATGATTTTAATTGACAGATTTCCATAGCTTACAAGGATCTTCATTAAACTTTTCTGGTCTTCTGCTGTCTATATAAAGTAGGCATTATCCACTTAATTACTATTCTTTGACTGCCTGTTCTACATCCTCTGGGTATCTCTAATTACTTTCCTGTCTATTCTGTCTGTCTGTCTTTCTGGTATTAGCTTCACTTCATTTAAACAGTTGTCTGGAGGACATTTATGGGCACCTGGACAAGATCAACTTCACATTCCCCACTGCTCTCCATGACATATTCTGCAGGATTCTTCACTTTCCTCACAGCTTTGGTGTCAGGGTTGATTCTGAAGTTTTCTCCTTCTGCTGTGGTATTCTCTGAGTACCACCCCATTGGTTTCTGATAACATTCTCCTTGGCAACTTGGTGTCCTCTCATCTGAACTACTGAGCTACCTTCTGGCTTCATCAAATCCCAGCTCCCTACTGCTGTCTATCGATTTTCTAATACACAAATTTATGTTCAGAAGTTTTAAGTCCTTTCTTGCACCTCTTAGAATCCATTCCAGAACAATTTAGAAATTGTTACAGCAATATTTTTTTCCCTCAGAAAAAAAGACAATGAATAAATACCACACTCTCACTGCAATGTTAGTGTCACTTGAAACTTCCATCGGGAAAAGGTCTCAAAGGTCCAGAATAGAATTTCCATTTGAAACTAGCTCTACAGAGGACCCCAGTGTGGTCAGTTACACAAAAGAAAACCTCTTAAATCCCCTGCATTTTCAGATTTTAACATTTAAACATTAAATGTTAGTGTATGCATAAAAGATACTCCATACCCATCCAGATGAATAAGCTCTTTTTTTTTGGTATGTATGTGTGTGTGTGTGTGTGTGTGTGTGTGTGTGTGTGTGTGTGTGAGAATATCCCTTTGAATTTGTTCTATACAATTTAGCAGATCAGTGGTCTCCCTTTTCATCTGATAGCAACCATCAGCAGAGGTGCAAATGCATTCTGCTGCTCAGTGGCTTTCTGAATTTCTCTGCCCATTCATTTTTTACCTCAGCTCAGATCTCACTGAAACACCTTTCATGTCTCTTGCTTATAGGTCTGTCTTTCTCGGTACCTTATTTCTTAATTCAGCAAAGAGTTTTGCTGTTCTCTTTGTGTGACAGATGCAGTCCTAAACACAGGTTGATTGTATTTCCTTTCAGCAGGGCAATAATCCTAATAGAACAGCGACAAATGAGCACTAGGACAAATTTGGATCTTTACCTCACTGTACACAGAATTTCACTGTAGGAAATACAAATCCCACCACATACAAACTATAGGGAAAAAAACCCAACAAAAACAACAACAACCCCCCCCCAAAGTCAAACTAACAAAAAAACCCCACAACACTACAACCCCCCCCAAAAAGCCAACCAAACAACAACAACAAACCAAACAAAACCCAAACAAACAAAAAAACCCAGCACTTCTAACTTTCATGGAGATTCCAGCAGGCTTCTGGCTTTGGCAAGTGAAAGATTTTGGGCAGTACATCTTATTACATGGGTGGTCAAGTTATTGAACTTTATTGACAAAGGGTTGGATTTTCTAGCAAGACGGAGCTTCATTAAAATTCTGCAGAGACTGAAAATTCAATAATCTCTCTCACAAAGCACTGCATGAGTAGGGCTGATTAGGCAATTTCTCTCTCATTCCATTTCTTTTGCTAAAAGCATCGTTACTTCTTGTTGGTACAAAAAGACAATCATTAAATGAGCATTCGCTATAGTTGATTAAGCAGAAAGTTTTAAAGGTGCATTGGCTTCCTTTGTCAAGGCTTAATTGAGGCCTTAAAAAAAGTGGCAATAACAACAACAACAACACTCCATCGTTCTAGGTTGAATTTTTTAAAATTTGGATCCGATTAATCCATTTGTGGTTCTTAATTTTTTTCTTTTTCTTTTCCAAACTCTCTGCTTTCATAGTTACTTGTACTTTTGCAGCCAAGTCTTCCTGGCTTCAGGAAACAGTGTGTAAATTACTTTCAACTTAATTTCTTTCCCTGCAGATCATGACTTATGGGGTTTTAATTAAGAGACCCCATAAGAACAGTAATAGAGGACCAGACTTAAGATCAATCTAGCTGATTGGGGCACAAATCAATCCACTCTGGATCCCCATGGGAGAAAAAAAAATAAATCTGTTATATTCATTCTTTTCTCAGTTGAACTCCCATTAACCTTACTGAAATTTTACCTAAGCTAGCACTAAGAAAAGTAAAAGTCTTCTAAACATGGTTAAGTGTTGGTTCAGATTCATTAAACTGTGCATTGAAATACGAGCACAAAATGTAGCTATTGCAGTGTCTCACTCTTTGACCACTGTGCTGTTTCTCAGGAACTGTTTGATATCCATCCTGATTTTTATTTATTTTTTTTTATTAAAGGCACACAAAAAAGCTTTACAAGGTGAGTGTAATACATCTGGATAGAAGATGACCAGCTAAGGGACATCAGGGGGCAGTGGGACACAGCAATATGCCAGCAGAGGTGAACAAGGGATGGAAGACCTGTCCTGTGGTCTGAAGCAGTAAAGCAGAAAGGCTCAGCTGATCTTTCAACACTTAATCTCCAAAAATAACATTCTTTAGATTAAACTTTAGGACACACTTATCTTCAAATACGAATTTGACTCATAAACTGAGATGTTCACTATACCATCCCCAGAAGACTGTGTTCTACAGCCTGGAGAGCCACGTTTCAATAAATAATTTACCTTCCCAGTCGATTGGGAGATGCTCTTGTAAAGAACTAGATAGCTGTCTTCTCATGGCTATCAAAGAGCTTCATTTACAAAACGCCCTTCAACATAACTGCTATACCTCGAAGTTCTTCTCCTTTCTTCTATTTCTCTTGTTTCTCTGGCCAGATTCTCAAATGAGGGAATCGCTGGCAGTGCTCACACGCCTGCACGAGGGGGCAGGAGATGCTCAATTTCCAGCAGCAAAGTCTGCCTGGTGGAGATGCAACCTACAAAAGGGATTTTTGCACAGCTGGTCATCCTGATTCTTTATCTTTCATCTCTCCCCAAAAACAGCCCTTGCTGCAAGGTATTTTTTTTTTTAATACAGACTGGAAAATAAATATGACTTGCACTAAGACTTATGTCAACAAAGGTCTGCAGATATGACTCAAATGTACACAAGTAGCCCAGATTGTTAGCAGGAAAAGGCCATTTTTTGCATAGTCATTTCCGTTCCTGTAATTACACTTTGAAATAAATACCAGTAAGAACTGCAGTTAAAAGACAAATCAGGACATTCCCTTTCCTTATGTCTTTTCTCTGACCATAATTAAGGCATCATACTTTAAACCCAGGAAATATAAACACCATGGCTTGGGAGATGTGAGAAATAGATTGCAGAAGAACTCAGTAGGATGTCACTTTACAAAGCAATCCAGCAAAGCAGAGCACAGCTGGAGTGAGCCAAACCATGATTCCATGTAAATCGACATCATTCTCTTGATTCAGTAATACACAATTTACACCTAATAAAGAGTGGTTCACATTCTTCTGTGGGGAAAAAAAATAAGGTCTGAGAAGAAAAAAAGTCTTGTTCATATGTTTACCAAATCCAACTATTTGCTACAGTAACAACCACTAACATTTTTTTTGGAGCACTACCCCTCAGTCTTCTCATCTCCCATACAGTTGTGTTGGGTTTTTAAATGTATGCACAGCAACCATGAGAATGACTGATAGGTCTGAAACTGAAACCAGCTACTTTTTCTGGAAAAATAAATAATCTAGCCCTGCAATACATTTAGAAGGCAGAAAGCTATTGCCTTCCTATAAAGAGAGGAAAACAAGATCTCACAAGGGCAAAGTGACTTTACACAGACTGTAAGAAAAAGCAAATGAGGAGTTCCTTGTTTCTCAGTATTTACTCAGGATCTATCAAAAGTGCTGCACTCACCACTTTTCTTCATCTGCTCCTTAACCATAACATCACAGTTTTCGATTGGAATGAACTTTTAAAATTCATCTAATCCAACCCCCCTGCATAAGCAGAGACATCATCAATTAGAGCAGATTGCTCAGAGCTCTGTCCAATCTGACCTGGGATGTTTCCAGGGACGGGGCTTCTCTTACCCCTCTGGGAAACCTGGGCCACTGTTCCACCACCCTCATTGTTAAAAACTTCTTCCTTATGTCTAGTCTAAATCTACCTTCTTTTAGTTTAAAACCATTGCCCTTTGTCCTATCACAACAGGACATTCTTACTAAAGACTCTCATCTTTCCCACAGGCCCCCTTTAACTATTGAAAGTTCACAAAAAGATCCTTCTGAAGCCTTTTTTTCTCTGGGCTGAACAACCCAAACAGTCTCACCTTCTCTTCAAAGCAGAGGTGTTCAATCCCTCTGGTCACCTTTGTGGCTCTCCTTTGGACTCACTCCAACAGATCTGTGCCTGCCTTGTGCTGAAGATTCCAGAGCTGGACACAGGACTCCAGGTTCAGTCTCATAAGAGCAGAGGGGCAGAATCATCTCTCTGGCCCTGCTGGTCATGCAACTTCTGATGGAGCCCAGGATACCATTTGCCTTCTGGGCTACAAGTGCACCTTGCTGGCTCACATACTGCTTTTCAGCCAGCAGTAGCTCCAAGCCCTTCTCCACACACCTGCTCTGAATCCTTTTATCCCCACACCTTGTGCTTGGCCTTATTAAACCTCATGAGGTTCAAATGGCTCCACTTCTTAAGCTCAGTCAGATCCCTCTGGCCTGTCAATTGGACCACTCAGCTTGGTGTCATCTGTTAACCCTCTGAAGGTGCACTCGATCCCACTGCCTGTATCATTGATTAAGATATTAAATTATACTGGTCTCAGTATGGACCACTGAGAAACACCATTTGTTACCAATCTCCATCTGACATTCCTCAGTGTCTCAGTCCTTTGCTGCACTACCTT
Organism: Corythornis vintsioides; assembly: GCA_025447755.1. NCBI lineage: Eukaryota > Metazoa > Chordata > Aves > Coraciiformes > Alcedinidae > Corythornis > Corythornis vintsioides. The sequence continues at coordinate 96,757 of JAOEGS010017971.1, read as the reverse complement.
ACATAGGGAGGGATGACAGGAACAAGGTTAGATCACTGAGCTCTGAAGATACAGGTGGTGTTCCTGGGGTAAGAGGTATGAAAAATGGTGACCTTGCATGAAGTCTCTGCACTTGTCCAACTGCTGGTGCAGAGAGACTCCATCCCTTTGACACAGCTGTGGACAGCTGCTGCCCTTTCCTTTGTACCCATCCCAATGCTTGTCTAACTTGTGAGCTTGCTAAACCAGGTAATATTAAAGCTAATAAAATACCAAGTTCCCCTCTTGTAAAAAGGGGTAAAATAGCAGGTCAGTTTTGGTATCCTACAAAACCTCAACTGGTGTGTCCAGATATTACAGCAAGTCCACATGTAAACTACACTCTGCCTATACTCTGTTGCAAGAAAAGGGTTAACAGTCACCAAAATTCCAGGTGGCCTGTGAACCTGAGGGGTTCACGGTGAGGAGGGACCATCAAACCTTGTCAGCTAATCTTCAAGAGAAGAGAATGGTAAATTTCAGCTTTCTTTTGTAAAGGTAGGAGAGAGTAATGACTAACTATTTACTTTACTGTAGTTTCTTCAGTTGTTGTTATTTTTTATATGACACAGCTTATTTCTCAATAGGTGTGCTAGCTTTGTGAATTATCACCTAGCATCCTTTCCTGCACAGAACTGAATAAAACAAATATTTCAACAACGTGTGACAATTGGTTGTTGCACATTGGGTGAAGAACCTAGGTTTAGGAGAATGACTCTATTGACAATGCTGCTGCACATTCTGAGCTCAGGAGGGCCATGAAGAAAGCACCGTGTGATGCTGCCACAGGCAACAGCTCAGACATTCTGCAGCAGCAGAAGGGAGTTCAGCTCCAGCCTCCTATCAACTTTCTGCATTCATATGAATAACTCAGACAGAAGTTTGTGCTCCAGTACTTAGTTCTGGGACTGTTTGTCCTCTTCAACTACTTTCTCTCCATTAATAGACTTATTTCTGCCAGTGACTAATCTCAACATCAACTCTATTAGCTATTCCCTACTTCAGGGCCATCTCTTTCTTCCATTCCTCTGTCAAATGAGTGTGTGCTTTGTTTCAACTCCTTCAACAGGCCCATAAGCTGACTGAAAATTAGGAATGTGCTTTAAGTACCTTGCTAAATCAGACTTCACTGAGTGACACTGCCTCTAAGGGATAAAGCAATAAGAAAAATCCAGATGTTGACACTGAGGAAGCCTTCTTCATGCTGGGTGGCCAAGGCTGCATTTTCAAAGCAGGGAGATGGAAGCTATAATTGAGGCTTCCCATGTGAGTTCAAATCAGGGCCTTACACAAAACCTGTTAGAAGCAATGAGAAGTTCTGCAATGACATGAGAACATTTTGGATAAGACAGTTACATAGCAACCATTGCGGGTAAGGCCACCACAGATTGGCACCCAGACACTGGAGGCAGATTACAGATAAAATGAACCAGCTCGGTCTAAACACACAATTATGGAGAAATAGCTCTGCCCCTTATTCCTGTCTAAACCTTAACGCAGCCTGCAAAAAAATCTCAAGTTTGTGTGCTGCATATTGGGTACATCATTAGTACTTGACTTTGAGGTCTCTTCCTATTCCACCAATTCAACCATGCAGAAGAAGATGTTTGCATAATGCAGAAATTAGTCACTGGGTAAGTTCATTCGTTTTATTTAAGTGAAGGACTGTATTGTGGCTACATTTCCCTACAGCTGAAGTTATAATCAATGGCAATTGTAAGACAGAATTGCTTACTGCTGAGGCAGAGGTGAAACAGCAATAGTTAAATGCTTCCCTCCTGTGATGGTATTAGCATGACTGCTAGGAAATATGTGCTTGAAAATGCCAGGGAAAGTGATTTATCTGTGACAGAAGCTGTTTTAAGAAGAGAGAAAATGAAAACCACAACCACAGTAAAATAAAGCCTCTTTTAATGAGCTTCGTCTCCCTTCTGGAAAACAGAGGAGCTTTAAATGCACAAATGGTTCTTCTGATATATCATTATATTTTCTGGTGGAGGTTTTTGTTGTGTTTTTGTTTTGTTTTGTTTTTTACCAAGTTTATACTTTTTTATTTAACCAAGAACAGGACCTTTGTTGTTAGAAACAGAAAGCAGGCAGGACCAAATGTCTTCAGTCATCAGAAGAGCCAGTGTGCAAGATGTTTACCTGAACCTGACCTAAATTCCTGAGGATACCCACCAGTATTTCCTGGAGGATGGTTTGGTAATCAATTTAACTTTGTGTTGCTGACTATGACTCATTGGAAATCATAATGATCAAGTGTCTGTATCACCCCTCAGATGAAAGTGAGAAGAGGGGAGATCATGGAAAAGAAATCTAGCTTGCCTCTGCAGACCCTACTTCTGGGTACAGAAAATGTCCTACAACACACTTAGAATGAAATGACACTTCTGGAGGGTGTGATGGTTTTCAGTCTGACTGCTACTACTCAGTTGCATGCCAGTCTACTGCTTTCCTGTTGAATTCTCCTTTGTCATGTTGCCTGCTTGGAAGAACAGACATAATTAAGACATTTTATGTCATACGTTTTCTGCTCCTTAATTGGTCTTATTTTAGACCACCAGAGCCATCACTGGAGTCTTATTAGTGTTATGTAAGTTGACAAACCAGCACCCTTATCCTTCACTCTAACACTCAAAGTGCAAACCTGTCACTGATGAAGTAATCTTGAACTTGTTGGCTCTAGGTATGCCAGCATCTGATAGCTTCCCATCCATATTTTTGCATGAAGTTTTATGAATGTATGGCACTGCCTTCAGAATGACTGAAACAAGTAAATAATGTTCCAAGGTGCAATCGCCATCCTATCTTACACTGTACTCCTGCTTGCTTTCCAGTGAATATGTGCACATCGTGCACATTGACCCAGCCTTGAGAAATGCTGAAAGTTTTCCCATATGAGAGTTATTTATGGCATAACTGCAGGCAGAAGGTCTATACTCATCTTTAACACTTTGGGAACGAATAATCTAGCCATGAAACAAAGGTGGTTGCTCCTCCTTCAAAAAAGTTTTATGAGAAAACATTTAGCCAAAAAACACAGGCCAGGCACTTACCTGCCAGAAGCAGTTTCAGAAGCTGAATCTCCATTTCAGAAACACCACCTCTGAGATCACTCTAAATCCAGGAAATATAGAGTGCATAAGATTCCCTGGTATCACTGCTATTGCCAGTTGGCTGTATTAGACTTACTCTCATCCCCTCCATTTGGTATGACTGCTATTCTTAGACACCAAAACTCATTACGTAATGATAGGAAGCCAGCCCTGTGCATTCCTCTGCTGTAACCAAGCTTTTTCATCTGGGGGAGGTGAATTGCAGTACTGAATGCCACGATACCTAAATCTTGGTCTGGCTCTGGTCCTGAGAACGTGAGGCCTCAGATTCCCTTAAGTTTGTCACACTTGATTAGACTATTGGGTTAGATATTTTCTGAACTCTGTCTGGTCGCTAACTTGCAGGCTCTATGAAAAACATTTATTCTTCATTCTCCTCAAGTCCAACTGCCCAGTTACAACTCAAGTTTCCCTTTTCTCATTTGCTCTGCTTATTCCATGCATTAGCTTTCCAGGGTAGAAGTGAGCAGGCAGTTCTGCTGCCATCTGCTGCACAAACACCAGAGACGGTGGGAAAAGGAGTCATAAAATCCAAGTGAAAGGGAACACCTTGTTCATCTATGTGAAGACTATGTCACCAGTTTTTCTTTTTTTCTTTTTTTTTTTTTTTTTAAAAAAAAAAAGGCCCTTCAGCAATCCACTGTCTCAGCAGAGACACCTTAAAGCATTTGATATGGCAGAAGAGGCATTCCCCAGCTACATGCAAGG
>JAOEGS010017971.1:69947-92812 GCA_025447755.1 Corythornis vintsioides | reverse complement strand
AACTTGATAGCATTTAAAATAGTCTTTGAGAATTGCTGACACAATGATTCTATGTTCTTCTTGGCTTGTATATAGCTGTCTCAGCAGAGACACCTGAAAGCATTTGATATGGCAGAAGAGGCATTCACCAGCTACATGCAAGGTTGGGTTTCCATTTATTTTATTCCTTCAGCTTGTGGCTGTCACAAATCAAACTGATTTGTGGTGGAGGTCTCAGAGCAGAGTCAATATTCTATTTGCCCATTTACAAAGTTCAGCTTCCTCTTAGCAAGATGCCTGTAGTGCATCTTCATTAGAGACAGTTTTGTTCATGTCTCACCTATCCTTTATATCTTATATTGAAAGTATGCTCAGCCACCTGGAGGGCTTATTCCATGCAGGGTTTTGTCTACACATTGAGTCAACAACTTATGTAATTGAAACGTTCCATAATTAAATGCTTCATCTTTCTCTGAGATATGTCAGTGACAGAAGTGTCACTGAGATTCAAATCCTTCATTATTTGCTACCTTATGCACAGGTTCTCTAAGGCCAATCCATACCCATCCTCCTGTCAGCAGTCCTGTGACAGTTCCTCTCGTCAGGAGAGAGAATAAGTGTCTTGAGGTTTCAAGCTGTCATTTTGTTAAACTCCATGCTCAGGCTTCAGCTCCCATTTCTAATTTGATTTCCAGCAAGATTCTCCATAAAGGGTTGAAAAGAAAGAACAGGCTCATGGATTAGACTAGAACTGGTTATTCAATATCTGCCCCCACCTTTATTGTCTCCCTCTTTACTTCCATATCTCTCTGCCTTACTTCTTTCCTTTTGTCACACAATTTGCCCAGCAAGGAAAGAGGTCATTTGACAGATGGAAACCTAGCTTATATTCTCCTTTTTTCCTTCTAGATACCACCACACTCTGACTATTAATACATAACAGTGAAACAAGTCTGCAGTTTCACATGATCATCTCACCAACCATGGCAGAATAAAGTCAGTTAGTAGCTAAGTCATTAACTCCCCTTGGCTGTTACTAAACATTTCCTGGCCTCTAAGATAAAGAGCCAATAAAAGACTTTGGGAGAATAAAATGTCTGGGCATAATTACAATGCAGGTGTCTAATCTGTCACATGGAGTCCGAGACATTTAAATGACATAACTCCTGGAAAAATGAAACCTGAGTTTGAAAAGTAACTGCAAAACTTCTACTATAAAATTAATTACAGAAACAGTGGACAATGATAAGAAACAGCAGCTGAAGAGTAAAATAAAAGAAAAACTCTGCTCCCCTCTGAGTTGCTTTTCCTTTTGCTTTAGAGCTTCTAAGAATCAGCTGTCTCCTTACATCAGTTAATGACCATTCAACTACTTATCCCTCCAGCTGCCACAACCTCTCAAACCTAGAATCACTTTTTGTCTATAGCTGGACAGCTGATCCCCAGAAGAGTAGAAATCATGGATTCTACTCACGTGCAACTTTAAATCACCTGGGCAGGATACCACCAGTTTCTCATTGACCTGGCAGCGTTTTTCTCATCCGTACTATGTGCTAGAGATTGGAGAGGGACAAGAGACCACAATGTCACAAAGAGCACAGGAAAGAGTGTGAATGATGGATCTAGTGATCCTTATGGATCTACCAACAAACCTTCTCTACTGCAGCAAGTAGCTGCACTTCCAAAGAGGGCTTTTAAAAAGGTAAAATAGGAGAATGAAATTACTTCCACACAAAGTTGTTGTGCACCATCTCAACTGCTAAATCCATGCAGGGCCTGATGCATCAGTTGCATCTACATGCTGATCTTGGCCCAGTACCCAACATATAAAGCACGTGGGTGCCAACACTGCACCCACACCACTCATCCTCCATAGCCTTATCCCTACAAGCTCTAGAAGGAATTTTACATTACAATATTTACTATTTACAAAAAAAAAAAACCAATAAATTTACATTACAGGTGTGTTGATATTCTTCTTATATAAAGAAAGCCACAGGGCTTTGGGGCTAGATGTTTATTTACACTCTGGTTCACCAACCTCAGTACTTAATTGTTTTTCCTAAATTAAAACAGAGAAGAGAAACAAGTTCAGTTAATGAATAAACTGTTCCCATTGTTAATTAATCAACAGCAGAATAATGATTCAGGATCAGAGGTCCTCTGTTCTAGCCTGGCTCAAAAGGAGATCAGCTCACCTCCTCCCAAACACTTGAGAAAGGCTGCATTCAGAGGTTGCCTAGCAAGTCAGCCAACACAGGCTGCAATACAGAGTGTGCCACCACAAACGTCGTCCTGACGCATTCCCACCGCAGCTCCCTCGTCACCAGCTCCGGGGATGTGACACTGCAAACAAGGAGCATCTCCCAGGTAATCAGGGCCCTTAAACAGCTAGGACTGAATTTTGGCCCTATGTCCTGGCATGCCACCCAGACTGCAGAAAGCTGGTATGTAGAGCTCCTGCTGTGGCATGCTTAATAAGCAAGCTGTTGCCACCACCCTCACTGTCCCCCCAGCCAGTGCCACTCTCCAAATGATCTCAAGGTTTAGCTTCATTTGTTAGAGCCATTAGTGGAGCCGTGGTGGTTAGTGCTGGGCACAGTCAAGCTTGCTCTTTGAAGCTGTTGCATTGTAATTATTTTATAGCAAGAATTAGCTGGAAACTTTTCCCAATCAAATTATATCAGACCTAGGACTACCTGGAGAAGAATAAATAGTGCAGAGCAGCCAGTCAAATGACCAGGTGGGAGAGGAAAGCATGTCACTTGTAAGAAGGAGTAGGTCACCTTCACCACAGACCAATGGAGATGGAATCTACTGTGGGTCAGCCAACTGCTCACATTCCATGCTATGGACTCACCGGTGACAGCACAGGAGGGGCAGGGCTGCCTTTGCACATGGCCAGAACATTTTGCTTTGTTTGACTACTCTGCAGTCCGTTGACCTGGGGTTTTACAACGAACTCCAAGCACATTTATCCAGAACACTGGGAGACTGGGGACTGCAGGGCTGTTCCAGGAGCTGTGCTGACTGAAGTGGATGTCCTCATCGTTTATGGCTTAATCAGTTTAATCATTGTGACACCAGGACATTACAAAAATATCACTGACTTCTAGGCTGGTCGATACTTTTATAAGGCTGTTGTACATTGACCTTTCAATACACAGGTGGCTGTATAATCTGCCCTGAGTGAAGAAAATGGCATTTTATCACATTGTAAATTGAGCACAAAAAAAAAAACAAACCCTCAAAACAAAACAACAAACAAACAAACAACAACAACAAAAACAAACACCCCACACTTTTGGCATAGTCTTACCACATACCATGGTTAGAGTAGTTAAAGAAAGGAAGTTCATAACAAGTGTGCTAATGTGAGGATGAAAGGAATGAAGTCAAAGAAAAACAGGAAATCAAATTTCCAGGGAGATTTTCAAGGACGTGGATATTTTCTGTGTACAATGGTAAGATAGTTCTGTAGAGTCCACAGCAGGACAGAGCTCCTTCCCAAAGGCTACAGGCAGAAGATGGCAGTGGTCCAGGTTTAGGTGCCATGGAAAATGGCATCAGAGGAAGCATGGAAATTCGAGGAACAGAGGGGAACAAAATGGTTATTAAAAGGAAAGGACAAACTTGACAGGTACCAAGTTAGTGGATGATAAAGAAATTAAGGCCAGGGGTAATGTGAGAGAGCAAACTCATTTCAAAAGCTCATCTTTGGGGGACCAGAGGTGCAGAGTGATAGAGTTAAAGGCCTGGGACACAAATGGAATAGACAGTAGTTTCTGAAGTAGCAACAGCAGGAAGTTTATGTGGGAAATAAGTAGCAGAAACCTCTTCAGAGAGAAAGATCCTGTTTTCCTGCAAACTTTCCTAGTTAAGAAAGAACTGAAATAAATCCCATATAACGAAGTCATCGGATTTTTTTTTTTTTACTTCTTAAATAAACAAAATGTTCTTTCATGTTCTTTGAGAGACATTAGTGGATTTTAAAATAAGAAATATTAACACCACATTTCCCACAACTGAGCTTGCAAACTGCAAGGGGTTTACTGCCCACTATGGTTTCCTTTGTTTTGTTAGTTGTGCTCCACATCAGAAACAATGAAAACATTTTTTTATTATTATTTTTAAACATCTTTCAAATTGAGATGTAAACTACTCCTGATGATGCGAGTGTGGATGTGTGGGGGTGTGTGAGCAAGCTTCTTTGTGAGAGAGGAAGAGTGGATACATGTGTGATAGGGGGAAAAAAACACTAGAGCTAAGAAAGAAGAAAGAAAAACCAGTCTAGGGTGGAATTGAGCAGTGAAAAACGAGTTGTGAAATAAGATTATAAAAGATGAAGTTATTTTTGTGAATTTAGGCCATTTGGAGAAATGGGAAACCTAGAAATTTTCTCAGCTAATAGCAAGGCAATTCAGAGTTCATTAAATACTCCCAGTAGCTTGGCTGTTTGTTTTAAATCTCCCAGCAACAAGGGGAAGATTTACACAAGCTATAGGAGGAAAAAGTTCCATGGGATTAAAAAAAAAAAAAAAAAGGAAAAAAAAAAAAGAGAGAAAAGCCTTTATCCATCTGAATAAAAACTCTCTCTGTGCTGGCTTTCTTTTCACAAGCTCTGCTCATGTTATAGGTTTCTATATTGTAACAGCTGGGCTGCATTTTTTCACCATTCCTTCTTAAGCAAAAAAACAGGCACATGAGAGGGACCTGGTGCAGATTACAACAGCTCAGGGCAAGCAATCAACTGCTGCTGGGTCAGAGAGAAAAGATTCACTGCTGTGAAATGACAAGGAATTGTTCCCCTCTCTCAGCTGAAGTAGTGCTGTGTACTGATTCCTTGTGGCAGTTTCTGTACTACAAGGTTTTCATTTACAATCATGTTTACTTTTCCAGCAGTGATTTAGGCAGCTACTTAAAGTCCTGCAGCTAAATAAAATATTTAATTTTCATCCAGTGTCCATGCAAGATAACAGCTCGGCAGGTACTCAGCATGAACAAATTGAGATTTGGATTACTGCAAGTACTTCTAAGTTCCTCAGATAGTCATATACACAGGACACCCAGACAACAATAAAACTTAGAGGGACATTTTTTTCCTAGACCCATTTTGTCCTCGCTTCTTTCCCAAGGCTGTCAGTAAAACTAGCAGTTCCTTGTGATGCACAAACCTGACTCCACTGGTCCGAATCCCACCACATGGCAAACAGCAGACATTTGAGGTGGACATGCTCTCCTTGCTGGGGTTGCACAGAGCTGAAACACTCACCTACAGGTTAAGCTTTCAGTATTCCATTTCCAGTCCTGCAAAGACATCCAATTACTCACCATGTAATTGCTTGGTAGTCAGTAAATAAAATTCACATGATCAGAAAAATACTGCTTTGCTAGGGAAAGGAGGAATTGGCTAAATAGAAAATTAGGGGGTTCTTTTCCAGTAGAGAAAAATATTAGTTTCAAAGCTTACATCCATATTTCTTCTCAAGTTCAGAGATGTTTTTCTGGATTAATTTCTAGTTTTGAGCTGCAAGATGACTTACCATCTAAAAAAAGCCTCACATTTGGGCAATGCGTCTCAAGTCCTTTTCAACAAATTCAGCCTGCAGCTTCCAGAAGCTGGGCCACCTAGGATTTGCTCCATGTGCTGTTAGCAACTGGCAGTATGCAGGGGAATAGGAGCATTATACGAAATCCTGGTAATGGCTGAATCCTGTCTGCCAGCTTTACTAAGTCTAGCAAATCTGCTGGCAATCCAAATCTGGAAAGGACCCAAATTTACCTTCTGCCCTGTGTTTAAAGCCACTATTTGAAGACGACTGAAAAAATAGTTAAAAAAAAAAAAATTAAGACAGCACACCAGTATTGGAAAGAACTTCAGTTACATTGCCTCCACCAGACACAATGCCAGAAGTCAGACGTCCACCACTGTAAAAAGTACATCTGGTTTAGTAGACGCATAGGAAAACCATGTGGGATGTTTGACTTTGTAGTATAATGACCTAGGAGAGCCTCCTGCATGGCAGAAGGGGAAACGATGCCACCCTCATCCCCATGCAGCAAGCTTTGGGGATCTGAAAATCAGATTCAGGTTCAGATAGCAGTAATATGTTAGCAGAGGAGGTGAAAGGAAGGTTCTATAAGGATTTGTTCCAAGGAAATCCTACCTATTTACATGGGAATGTGCTCACAGGGATCTGCTAAAGAAGGACGACTGTCCTCCTGAGCTTGCACTGAGAGCAGGTACCATGCAGACCATTCCCTGCCTCAGGAGTTCCCCCCCAGCTCGATTCTGCTGTTGCACTGAGAAGTGAGTGAAAAGGTGATGGAGAAGGAGAAGACACAGAGGAGTGGGGGCAGATTCTTTATACAGATTCTACAGATAGAACCTATAGACATACGGTTACATTTCTGCTGTGTTTCTAATCTAATATTGTGTCCTAAAGGGCTGGGATTATGCAACTATATTTTTGACCGAGCTGACCACACTTTAATTCCAGGATTTTTCTTATAATGTTCCATCTCAATTTTCCTCTGCTTATATTTATCCTGCCTACCATCTTAAATATTTCCTTTTCCTTGCTTGCTCTCTCCTTGGTATTTGTATCTCACAGTCTTTCAGACCGTTATAACTTTCTATTTCAGCATTTCCTGCCTTTTTTCCTAATGAAAACATATATTACTAAACCAGTCCTGAGAATCTTCAAAAAGCAGATCACAGAGTTAATCCAGATAAAGAAAAGGCAGAAGCCTCAATCCAAACACACAAATCTGAAAGCATTTTTACTCTGACTTATTTCATTGATTTTGGACAACAGAGGGGAAAAACAAAACAAAAACAACCCCACCCCTAAAAAAAACCCCCAACAAAACAAACACCACCAAACAAAAACACACAAAAAACCCCTAACCAAAAATCAAACCAAAACCAAACAAACCTTCTCTATAGAGATATGTGCTATTATAAAATTGTGCTGCTCTGACAGTGTGAAAATACTATGCTGTAAGGGGAAGACAGGAGTTTGTTGGGGTTTTTTTCCATGTTGTAACCTGCTATAACATATTTATCACACAGACTCCTGGTGTTCAGAAGATGGCATCTCTCAAACATCTCCTGCTTCTTTGAGCATCACATTATTGGAAAAAGACATCCAGTGCTCCAGGCTTCTTCTGTTCTACAATTAGTCCAAACCATGCATCAAGACCGACTACTTTGCCCCAGAGCAATGTGGCTCTTCAGGCTAAAAAAAACACTAATTGTCTGAGAACAACTACAGAAATCAAATACACAGCTGTTTCTTTGCAGGTCTTGACTCCAGGCTAGAAAACAGCATGTCCACCCTTGAGCTTTCAAGGATGTCTGTGGGAAAATAGTGTGGTAGAACAAAGGGAAGGCACTGGATTTTTATTTATTTTTTTTTAGGCAATACGATTCTCTAATTGCTCAGGAATTAAGAGGTGAGATGTCATTAATCACTACAATTAATTCACTGTTTAACCTTGACAAAGTCCCCAGTGATTAATTCTGTTCTCCAGGTTTCCTGTGCACATATTGGCAATATTAGCTAATGCAAAGCAAGAGTCACCCAGGTTTTTTAAGGCCTTTCAGGAACTCTCTAAAACCATCAATAAATGCACATTTAACCATATCCACAGCACTGAATCTCCTCACATGACAAAATATCCAAACTGAAGTACCAGTTACAAAGAAGTGACACTCCAGAACCCAGAGCCCTTTCCCATCATCTCATTGTAACTGCACAGCACAGCTGCTGCAATAAAGGACAAAGCCAGAAAATCTGGAGCACCCCAGCACATCTATGGCACATCCCAGCACATCTATGGGACACCCCAGCACCTGGCCATTCACATGTTTAAGGTGAAGGATTTTGAGGGCAGTCAGTCTGAAGCATAGGGATGATAAGTGACTATTGTCTTTGCTGTGGGGTATTTGAGTCTTTTTATGCTTGAACGACAAATGTTCTTTTAAAAACCTATTGTTTTAGCTCCCTTTACATTGCAGAAGAGATCATCAACACTAGGGATACCAACACACTTGAGCCAGAGGCTAAAAAAATACTTTGACAATGACAGAATGCAGTAAAAGAATGTTAGGGGACATGCATATGAAGAAAGATCAAAGCTCCTACCTTCTTTAAATTTCTTGGTCCCAGACAGCATGTTGGCTTGTCTAGAACAGATCTGGTACAAGCTAATTTCTTCCCAAGTCTGAAAGATAGTAACCACAGCCCCCTTCCCCCTAAAGAATAATTCAAGCCTTTGCTACAAGCACATGCCTTGCACTGCATCCAGAGCCTTTATGTAAGGAAGATATTTTTTAAGATATTAAAAACCAAAACATCATCTTGTTTGCCTCTGAAGGAGAAACTCCATAGCCAAACCCTCAGCTACACAGTGCTAAAAGCACTGGTGTAAGAATCAGAGTCCTGTTGTGCCTGCTGAGCCAGGGGCAGTGTAAATTTACACCTGCCTTGGGTTTAATTTAGGAATTAGCAATTACTTGGTAAATTAAGGAGTTCCCTCTGAAATAAGGCTATTATTAAACAAGAATAAAACTGAGTGCTGGATGAACTAAGCATGTTATTTCTGTCCTTACAGAGTGCCAAACAGACTAGGGTAGGTTTGCAGAATTTTTGGGTTTTGGATTACAAAGATGTCTCAGTGTCTTCCATTTTCAGCTTTGCTGATGCTGTTGGTATTTTGCTGTGCAAATCCACATTCTTTCAAGACTTTTCTTCTGACTTAAATGGCCCAGACACCAGAATTTACTTTTTTTTTTTCTTGCTTAAAATCAAAGTTGGCTAGCACTAAGAAGCATGTGTCCCTCCATGGTGAACTGCACAGCTCTGCCCAGTCTAACAAAAATAACCTTATAGCATCACTACCTGTGGATGTCTCATTTGTTCTAAGTAATGCTTACATCTTTTAGTATATGTGTGCACATCTGTTTGAGGGGAAGGAGTAAAGGAATGTAATGTTTAAGTGCATTGTGCCCAGAATTAAAAATAATAAAATAGTAACAACAATAATAACAACAACAACAATAATAAAGCCCATGTCAGGTACTTTCTCCAAGAGTCAGTTAAAAATAACAAGTACTTCAGTCAGTATATGTGATTAAAGGCCCTGGTAGTACTGTTTGTTTTTATGCCATGGACTACACACTCGGTGGCTTTTCTCTGTGTTGGCAATGACTTGTGATGCACTATTTGTCCAGGTTTTGGCATAACCTTGACCCATACCACCTGCTCTGACCTTTCTTCCACATCCAGCTCAGCAGTGAGACTGGCAGCCAGGCAGCACTCAGAACAGTTTTATCCAACCAGCACTGAGAAACAGCTTATCAGCAACCGTCCTCTAACCACTGCTACAGAAATGCAGCAAGATCTGGCCTGTCCCCAGGCTTCACCTGAAAACAGACTGCCACGACTGAATCTGTAACAAGAAGCACTGAAACCCCTGCCTGGCAAGAGATGGTCAAACACAAGGAAGGAAGAAGGACTCGCACAAACTGTTTTGAAAGAGGGTGGGGAAATACCACTACTCTTGTGCAAGTTTAAGAGAAATTCAGCAGGATGCAGGGTCATCGAGCCCTGCCTGGCAGAGGTCTCCAGATGTTTAGAGCATCTCTAGTGCAGTAACAATTCAGAGAGCACTGCTCTATCTGTTGGGGGAACTTCCTGCAGCTGCTCAGGTTTCTTTGAAAAAAACAACAAAACAAAACAAAAAACTTCCTAGAAAAAGTCCACAGGTCTGAATGCTGCTTAAACAACAAGGCCTGCACATGACCATCGCTTGAGAATTAGAGACCCCTAATGAGATAAATGTATAATGAACTGCCCAGGAATAATGGCAGACCTGTAAGAATTAATACTGAAACATAAAGTATCCACTGTTGCAAGAAATAAAGGTTTTTTCCACATGATAAAATAATCCAAAGGGGCAGAGAAGTTTTTCTTGCTTCCCTGAATAATATTAAAGGGGCAGTGAAAATGAGAGACTCATCTTTTATGGAAATAAGGGACAAAAACTGAATTCTTATTGTAAATGGTACCACTATCAACCAACACCCTACAAGTAAGTTGCAGAGAATAACAAGATAATCAGCAAGAATTTACTATAAAATACTCTGTCTGAGCTACCAGCTTCCTTCAAAAATCTTACATTTGCAACTTTAACACATTTTGTTTTTTCTTTAGCAGAGGATATAACAGCTCAAAGTGCAAGCTTGTATATATCTCAAGCAAAAATTGGACGAGCAAATCCCGGATCGTGTCTGTGAATGGCTCCAGGATTTACAAAAGACCAAGAGAGAGTGTTGGCCATTGATTTTTATACCTGTGATTTTCAAAATCCTACAACTACTTGAAATCTTTTATATACATGCTATTTTTTTTTTAAATAGATTTTGGACTAGGCAGTGTGGTCTAAGGTTTAAAACAAAGAGCTGAGAAACAGGAAACTAAGGGAGAATTGGGTTGGATGACAGCCTGAATAAATGCATGTGGTTTGTTTGCATGATTTTCGGTTAATAACAACGGAGATTGAGTGTCTCAGAAAAGGGAAATAAAGCTTTATCCTGCCAAACAGAAAACAAAACTAAACAAAACAAAAAACCTTCAGATGAAGGTAACTGAACTGGTAAATAGTAATGGGAAGCAGTTAAGTGTTTTCTCACTTAAAACTGGAGTGGAGAAAGGTGGATGTAACACAGTACAGGGAACAATCCTGTGCCAGGCTGCAGTGGGATACATAGATGGGTTGGAACTGTAACTGGAAGTGCTGGGACATCATGAACAAGAACCAGCCAACAAGCTGAGGGTTCTGGTCCTCGTGCTGATACAGACTAATGTTAATAGAAAGATGAACAAAATCCCTTAAATATATTATGGAAAACAGTCAAAACAATTCTGTATCTGTTTTGCCAGACCTGCTCTTCCATGTGAGATAGGGCCTGAAGGCATATGAGATCTAATTTATCTTGTAATTGTTTTCTTACCTTGGACAAGTTGAGATATTGTTTCTGGGTAGGGGGGTGTTGGTGCACGTGCAAAGGTCTGATCTTTTGAAGAAAGCTTGGAGAGCTGCCCAATAGGTTAATTAAAGTCAATTGTTTGGTTTTTTTTTTTTAAATGAGACACTCTAAAGACTCGTAAATAAATCTTCAGTAATGAGACATTCAATTATTTGAGGTGAAGAAAAGGCTAATTTTGTAGATATTCTACTGTACCACTGTGGATTTCAAGACTGTCAGTCTTCTTTGATCTTCTCTGATGCTCACCCCCCTCCTACGCTGCAGATCAACAGAAGCTCCAAGGGGCTGTAGGCAAGAACAAGGCAACTGAAGTTATGACTTTGTGATGAGTGCTTGAGATAGGGTGTGTCTGTTTTCTGCTTTTATCTTTTTTTTTTTTTTTTTTTCCACCATGAATATTAGTCCTGTGGTTACATTTTTGTAATCACTTTTCAGTTAAAAAAACCCCAACACACTAACCCGGGAAGTTTGTCAGCTTGCATAATGAAACATGTAGAAGTGGGCTGGTCTTCAGTTATACATCTTATTTTCATTGAGGCTGGATTACCAAGTACTTACATGGCTTTATTTACAACTTTAGGAATGAGGACATCCAGAAGTTATTGCTCCTTCCTTACAAAACTTTTGGGTTTTATATTCCAGCAAGCCCTTTTTATACCCTGAGAGAACACTATGATGTTCACAGGTACTTTTAGTCCAGACTAGCTGTTGTCAAATTAGTGTGCAGTCAAGATGTACTTCTGGTGTTCAAGTTCTTTGAGATGCCCTGAAAGCATGAGTGGCAAAGTTGTGCTGTTTTCCATCAGGTGTGTTCAGTGTTTAGTTTTACACCTTTAGCAGTGTGAAATCCCGAGGCCCCTGAAGTACCATCCAGTCCATCTGTAAAGAGCTGCAAGGATCACTTACAGAAAGACCTTCTGCAGCTAGTAAAAATCATCTGCTTTTTACATAACAACATCATCTACAAGACTTCCTTTTCTCATTAAACAAGTGCTTTTCATTTACAAACATAGACCACCAATTTCTGGTTTGGAAGGATTAGTCTAGTTTCCTGTGAGTCCCTGAGAAAAACCTCAGAAAGATTTGTCTCAGAAGACATCTGGCCAGGCCTGATGCATGGCACTTGCAGTGCTCAGACCTTCACACTGTATGAGGCTGAAGTGTTGGCTTGATGAGGTTTTACAAACTTGACAGACATGGGGAGATACGAAATCTGGAAGCTAGCTCTGAGATTAAAATCTGTGTATTTGCTCCCTTCCAGGTTGCAGGAAGCTAAATACTTGCTCATGCTGTTATAATCTGCACAGAAAGTCAGTGTTTAGCTCTGCAGGCTGGCATGTGGAAAATGGTGTTTGGGAGCAAACCTGCATGCAGATGGTCTGCGCTGAGAATACACAGATCTACAGATCAAAATGCTGTATACTACTGTATCTTACTTGGGCTTCTGACAACTCACACCCTTTTAAAAGTAGCCATACCTGAAATTAAGTCCTCATCTTATCTGTAGCCTTAAACAAAGCCCACAGAAGCAAAATCTGAGGTGAGGGAATCATCAACAAGGATATTACAAATTGGAAGGAGCAAGAGGTGGGCAATCAGGTGCAGGAAGAATATAGGAGAACAGGCTGAAAAGACAAGAAAAATTAAATCCTAAAGAAGAAAAGGCTTTGGAAAAAACTTCCCATCCTCTTACCTGCACACTTAATCAGTAGCTAAATCACAGTAACTTTTGTATAGAAAACTCAAATATACGTAAGAAAATATGAGAAGTACCAATTTATCAAGAGTATTTTTTTCCTACTTGCTGCTACTTCTTCATTCTATCTAATAGGCACTACCTCACAGAGAACTAAAAGACAAGAGGCATTCAAGTGTTTCATACACACAACCTAAAATTGATGCTGCTTCTCCAATCGAGTGACATAGTGAGGCTCACAAATCTTTAAGGCCATAAGGATTTGAACACAACAATGCTCACTCAACATTTCCACTTCACATTAGCTCTGTAAGACAGATTTAAGCCTGTGGATTCATTAACATGATGGAACATTAGAAGCACAGAGGCACACACAGTGATTTACATAATGCATAAAACCATGGAAATTATACTTACTTTAGTTGAAGTTGAATTGTCTGTGATCAAAATCTTTAACCAACATTTCGGTCTTTTGCTCAAAGTTTTGTATTTGGGAAAAGTTTATTATGCCTCCAGAATCCTCTTTATCAGAAAGTAAGATCTGGAGTAGTAGTCAATTCTCTCAAATAGTCAGTCCATTTTCTTTTTTTTGTTTTCCTTCTATCATGGACACCATCCATTTCAGAAAAAAAATAGTCCTAAAAGTATTTGGGAGTAGTTGGTCTAATTTTTGGTAACAAGTTATTTATTAATGATCATATTTTCCAATAAAACATACTTCACTAGGTCCTGCAAGGTGCTATTTCTTCTCAAATACTGAGTAGCATCTTAGAGCAACTATTGAAATAAACTGATCTAATGTTTGTCATCACTAATGGGCAGACTACAGGAATATTCACACAACTCAACTTGCATTATTTCTGGGGGTGAAATTTGTGGCATGAACTTCATAATCTAGAAATAGTTTGGTGCAAGGGCCTGTAATGCATACTGTAATATCAAATATCAGATATCAAATTAGATCCACCATTTATAAAGGGGTTCGCTCAAACTGCTTGAGATACAGTCAGGGTGATGTAGGCTATTGTATTAAACACAATTTTAATTTTCTTTGGTCTAGTGTTAAGATTCCACTGTTATTAATAACTAATCTTAGAATAAGACACAAAAGAATCGTATTTTTTTCTTGATTGTTTATTATAATACAAGTAAAACAATTCTAGAAAACACATTTCATGGAGCACCATATTGTAACTTCTGCTGGGTCTCCTACAAAGTGTATTTTTGACATTTAACAATGACACACACAAAGTCAGTACACACAGGCTACACCCTGGAGATTTTACTAACAGGCCCAAAGAGACTCCTCTCTCCACCACAGAAACACTCAGGTGCACAGAGGAAAGCCGTGTGGGGGCATCAGAAAGCCAACGGAGTTAATTACTCTTTTGTTAGCCATCTTCATAAACACACAAGCCTTCACTGTCTCACCCCAGCCTTTCTTCCCTGAAGCCTCCCAGCTGGGCCCAAAGGTCACTGAACGTGAATCCGGCACAGACACGGTGTAGAGTTGAGCAAAACTGGCCAATATTCCCTAACCTGATACCTCTTACTGCTTTGGTTATAGTACTGAATCAAAGTCTTAAAAAACCTTAAGCCTACACTCCACACGACAGAAAAGCCACACATGTAGAAACAGAATCTCCCTCCCCACACACACTTCAGTGCATAGCACTGATACCTTTTTGAGCTTTGTGGGTTTCCCCGCTATGAACACCTTCATAAAAATGACTGCATTTTGTTTTTCAGTGTGTTCAGACACTTATTCAGCAATATAGTTTCTAAAATATTTTTCTTATTAATAGACAGGGTACATTTTCCTGCTGCTTTAGATTGATGTTATCACCTACACAAGCAAGATGAAAATGCTATTTTTTTCATCTGTACAAAATGTTTTACATTCATTTTATACAGTGCTAAATAACACTAAGCACAGAACAATGTAGAATGATAGCCCCAGACAGCTTTTTATCTTGCTCAAAATGAAAAGTACTGGAAGTTTCCCATACTAATGCTGAGACACAGTATTAGGGTCTCTATTACATACAGTAGCCTTCCAGAATACTTTCAGGCACCTATTTTGTGAGCTATTGCTCAATACGTATATCACACTGAAGCACCTCAAGTAATGTGGTTTAGTGCCCTTAGCAGTGAGAAAAAAAGAGACAAATGCAAACCCAGCCTCGCAGCAGACTAGAGCAATTGTGAAGTCCTGTAATAGCAAGGTGGCAAAATGTCTTCCTGGACTCAAAACTACCCAGTGTTACAATAACTTGGGGTACCTGACATACGGCCGCTTCTGTCATTAACTGAGGACAATGCATGAAATTTAACTTAAAACATTTTCTATATGATGTATTAATTTTGTCAACAACAAAAAAAGTCAAGAGCTTTTACTTCTATCAGCCATTTACAAAATATCTTTTTTTCCTTCAAATACTTGCCATGCTTTCTGACCACAGATTTTCTGGGGCAATTTAAAGATTTGTAAATATATTTCTGTCTTGATAATATTTCTGTCTAGATAATCAGTGAGGCTGAACTACCTTTAAGTTTTGGGCAGGGTAATGAATTCATGTTGCCATGAAAAAAAAAAAATCTGGCTTTGTGTATTTTTTCTTGTGCAAAATCCTTGTGGATTTCCCACTTACAGAAGCCAATTTTATAATTCCTTTATACTATGTGATGAACAGACATCAGTGAATCACAAGACAACATAATGAAAATTCAATCAGGAGATTTTCAGGAGAAAATGGACTTGAAAAATAACTGTAACTTTAGCTATGCAAAGGGGTATTAACTAACTGAATTACTAACTCACACTCCCTCCTCTGAGCTAAGGGGATGTTTCAACAGCTGTGCTTGAATTTCCCAGATAAACAGTTCAGACTTCAACTGTATGATGGAGAAGAGAGAAAGAACACCTTTACTGATTTAAGTTCTACAAAGGCTGTGGAGGTGCTACAGATTAATAAATTTTCAGATAACTGAAGAATAGGATCTAATAAGGAAAAGATGTGTTGGATATATCAATAAATATTTTCACTTGGAGTAACATCTACAGCTTTACTTACCTGTTTAAAAGGACAGTATAGCAAAACCAGAAAAGATTCAGAGACAGGCAAAGAATATGGACCTGTATAATAATGTGAATTATTGTTTGGCTTAAGAATCAAACAGAAGCTATGTAGATTTTTGTATAGAGTAGACAGAAGAAAAATTTAGATTGCTCCTGTTAATACTGTTTTAGCATACAAGAGTGAGAGATAAGAATGATATTGAAGAGCAGCCAATTTAAATCTGAGGGGAAAAAAAAGTGTTGATTTGTTTTTCTTTTCTTAAACATGATGGTTTTTAATTTTAGTATTCCCCTCCTTAAGAAATATTTAGATATCAAAACTCAGGATCAGCCTCCCATAGGGATGATGAGACATCAAAAATCACATTAGATGAGACAAAAATAGTAAGGGATGAAGCTAATGAAAAATTCCAGTAGAAATTATTGCATCTTCCCCTGAAGCATCTGATACAGTCAGAGGTAGGACACTGGATTAAATAAACCATGTAGCTTGGCTATGTTACTGTTTCTATGACATAAGGTTTTAAAATTTCAGTTATATATCCCATTTAGTCAAGAAAATGTATAACCTTCCACACCAAGCAATGAGTTGCACTATAATATTAATGAATGGGAGGACAGAATAATTATAATTATTATTGGCCTTAGACACCACTTATGTGTGCACGCATATGTATATACATACATTAAAATATATTATATACATACATAATGGCACACAAATGCATACACAGACAACTGCAGGGAAGTAGGGATCACTAGAAGGTCTGATTCTTTACACCCTTCTCTGATGCACATTACTGAACTCTGAAAGTATTATGTGTATTTACGTTTAAGTGTGTGGAGGAAAATGTGAGAAGGAAGGGAAGCATGAACCTGAATATGGGAGAAATCACTCATTACTGTCATTATTTCAGATCAGTGCTCGAAACTTATTTCCAGGTGTCTCATACATTAAGTTGGCTAACAGCAACTTAAGCAAGAAATACACAATATAAAAGGGACATTGTGAAAATTGAAAATATTTATGTATACATCTTCTGTTATTTCCTGCGTTAGTATTTGTACATCATATTCATGTCAACTGTCAGGATGAGAAATTAAAAGGACTAATTTGATTTTTGCCACTTTCCCTGTTTATCTGTTTCATGTTTCTGCCAAAGCTGAGAGAAAACTTGGGTAGTCCATCTCCTTATGGGTTTTAATTTACCAGCTCTAATGGATTAGCTCTTTATAAACTGCCCTTTCATCAGGCTTGATTCAATCATTTTAGTTTTAGAAAGACCTAAAAATGTATACACTAAATTGACAGCATATCTTTAAACATAATTAATAATTCCTCAGATACATTTGTATGAAAATCCTGCCCTCTTTTACACTCACATTAACACTATTTATCCTCCCTGTTTCTCTGGGAAGGATTAAGAGAATATGATTGAAATGGACCATCACCTCATCCGATAGCAGAGCTGTCACTAGTAATTCCGAGGCAGAAAACACTTAAATTCCAAACAAACTAACATAGCCAGAAACTAGCTGCAGGTATCTAAGCAAAAAACATCATGACTACATTAAACAGGGTAAATGACAGAATAGTTTTCCATTTCATTGAGGTAAAGCTGTGTATAAGTTCCCCCATCCCCAAAATATAACTGCAAGGTCATTACTTCAAATAAAATTTAAAAAAAAAAAAAAAAAAAAGAAAAAAAAGAGAGAAATAAATTATTGTTTAAAAAGCAAAAGTGAAATTACCTTTAAGCCTATTACTAAACAGAAAGAGACTGAGGCAAGTAAAGAAACAGAGCATATTGATAAATCCGTGTTGTCAGCTCTGAGAACCGAGGGTTGGTTGGCATCAGCTGAATATTGTCTCATGATGCCAGCTCTAGATGGTTCTTGCTATTTATTTTTTTTTACAAATAGTCCTGCTTTTTTTTTAGTTTTCAAATCATAACGGGCTTTTTTTATCACCTTCATCATGTTGGTCCAACTCCATAGATTATAACATCATTCTCAGCAGGCACAAGCCTGCATAGTGGATACAAAGATATAGAATTACATAGATAATATGCTGTGCAGAGAAAACAAATACCAGAATACAATCTCCTTGCACAGAGCAGCTAGTCTGCCTGCAAGATGCATTGCATGGTGGTTCCTGCATTCCCTGAACAGTAGCATCTCTACAGAGAGAGGACAATTGCCCCCATCCCCCCAGGTCACTTGCACTGGCCACAGGAGGGTGAAGAAGCATTTCTGGTGAAATGCAAAGCACTGCATTGCCATGGATTGCCTTCCAAGGAGCAGTGCTCTGCCTCACTCCAGGGCTGACACTTCACGAGAAGGTTCCTGGGAAGAAGAGCTCTCATCACCACTCTTCCTGCTCACCAGCAGCACCTTTCCACAGAAGCCTCTTCACCTCTTCTGTCCTGTAGCGAGTGCAGGAGTGGGGTATTTTTCATACAGCAACTTTCAGTGGAGTTAAGTTTTTTGCTTTATTTTCTTTTTCTAGTTAAACCTTGTTACCAAATGTTATCCTGCAAGGCCTTCTTCAACAAGCATGTGTTTGGTTGGTTTTTTTTCCCTTTTACTTCACCCTAAAGGGACACATCTGTTGACATATTTTTGTAGATAATGGATTTCATCTTTTACTGAAGTTTTGTTCCAGCCAAAGCCGAACCTCCTGTAGATTGTAGAAGAAGGGGCCTTTTCCTCCCAGGTAGGCGATTTTTTGTCTCTGCACAATGCACACTCGCTCAAAGGAGACCCCATAGGCCACGTTGGCATTGTTGTCCATGCAGTCAGCCACCACTTGGCACTGAGGCGGCAAGGAAAAGCGCTCCAGGAGCTGATGAGCGGCCGCACATCTGTCCTCCTGGTTCCTGTGTTTCTTAACTTCGAACGAAGAGGGAGAGATTCCAGGGGCAGCCCAGCCATCTGATGGGTGAGCCTCATCAATGTAGACCAACAGAAAGTCAGCCACACCAGAGAACTCCTCCACCAGCTTGCTGAAGGCCGACAGCTGGCTTGTGAACGGGGGTCAGGTAGCTGAACCAAAGTTGACCACCAGTGGCCGCTCCGAGTTGGCAAAATCCAGAAGGTGGCATTTGGTTCCACATTTGCCACCAACGTTCTTCCAGCTGCTACTGCTGCCATCACTGCCCTTGGCTATGTGGATTACACTGGAGTTTGGGGCTTCTCCACCCAGTTTGACCTGATGGCAAAACAAACCAAAACACAGCGAGTTAGTGTGACTTGCTTGTCCTGTACTCTTATGACTATTCTCCTCAAATGAGTTCACCTTGTTCCAAGAGCACACCTACCTACATGGAAACTACATGAGGATATAGAAAATCATCAAAAGCAACATCTTCAGAAAGTTAATCTAGTCCATTCCACTCACAGTGCAGCGGAATATGGCATTTCTAACCACTATACTACTTTTTTATTGTGAGAAAATTTGTCTGACATCTGTCTTGTCCCGTCCACTCTTACATATCTGCAGACTCTTACTTGCTTTCAGACAGACTACCTCCACTTTAACTTTTCTCTGTGAGCTAAATTTTGTAAAGATTTTTTTTTCCACTGTCATCCTCTGAGTTCTCTCCACTTTAATATCTTCTGTAAAGGCCAGTGTTCAAAACTCAGAAGAGTTTTCACTGATTCTCAGAATAATCAATCACTCATGTATCTGCACCTATTTATACATTCCAGATGTTTGCTTTTTACAAAGCATCATGACTGTTTTAGAAAAAAAATGCCAAACAATAGATGGTTGACTAGGAATTATTGAGAAGTTATAATGCCTAGGTCCCTTCTCCTACCTTTGTAGTTGCTCACCATTATGGATTCGGGCACTTCAGCAGTCCAGCCTGAACTTGGTCCTTTGCACTTGGCCCCGATGAACTGCATCTTATGTTTCAAGCTATTTTCAGAATTCTCCAAAATCGTGATGCACTGTATACCTGACCTTGACAACACATGCAATGCCTCTCAATTTTGAGAGGTTTGCTGATTTCATACATGTAAATTATCCTCCATACAAGATCAAGTCCAAGAATGCAAATACTCAGAGTACCAAACACGAGAGATCTCCACAGATGCCCACTCAATAGATTATTCTGGTTTGAAAGTGAACCATCCAAGACTGCACTCTCCAAAGGGTTTTCTAACCATTGTGCAGTAATTTCATCACTGATAGGATGACACATTTCATTCTACTGCAATGTTTCTCTAGAAGTTGGGGAAAAAAAATGTAGTAGGAAAAAGAGAAAGTTTCTAGGATGGTTGAAGTAGGATGAAGTGAAAAGGAAATATTCTTGGCTTTAACCCCAGATTTAACTCAGACTTAACAGGCAATTGTGGGAAAGTAGTTTTGCCCGATCATTAATATTTCCGTGCTTATAGACAAAAGACAGAATATAAGCATCTCAGAGAAGGTAATGCCAGAGTAAGGTGGAGCCTGCAGAGGGCTCCAAGATCCTTAGCTGATAAGTGTTACAGAACCACAAAATACTATTACATAAGCTGATTAGTTTTTAATGAGCTTTGCCACAGCAATGCCTATGTATGAGCCTTTAACATCAAGGTCTACTACAGTAATACAATTACCCTTTTGTATTTCCCCCATTCTTTCTCTCTCTCTCCATCTCCTGTCTATTTACATTAAGTGTTGCTTCGAAGAAAACATCTAGGGCCATATTCTGAAGTCTTTCACATTTTATTAGTTTCTTTCTGAAGCTACACTCCAATTGAAATCAATAGAAGTTAATGCTGCATAAGAACTGCATAAAAATAAAGTCCTATGAGGAGTGGCTGAGGGAGCTGGGGTTGTTTAGTTTGGAGAAGAGGAGGCTCAGGGGAGACCTTTTTGCTCTCTTTAACTACCTGAAAGGAGGTTGCAGCTAGAAGGGGATAGCCTCTTCTCCCTAATGACATGTGACAGGACCACAGGGAATGGGTGCAAGCTGTGCAAGGGGAGGATTAGGCTGGATATTAGGAAGCATTTCTTCACCAAAAGGATTATTAAACATTATAATAGCAGTGGTGGAGTCGCCATCCCTGGAGGTATTTAAATGGTGTGTGGATCTGGTGGTCAGGGACATGGTTTAATGGTGAGCTTGCAGTGTTGGATCAAAGGTCAGACTAGATGATCCTAAGAGATCTCTTCCAACCAAAGACATTCTGTGAAATAACCGATTTTTTTGGTGCACTTCTATTCTACATTACATTCTAGGGTATCCTGATGAGGCAGATATGGTAAGAAACTCAGGCTGTAGCATTTAAGAGGCAGCATTAAAGAAGTGCTGCTAAAGGCCACCTACACTTTAGCAGGTAGTAAGTGTTCTGTGCAGCTGTTGAACATCTAATTTCTCTCTGCCATTCTGTGCATTAAGGTAGGCAAAGCAGGAGTAAAGTAATGGACCAGACCCGAGTAAAGAAATATACAGGGCAAGATTATGTGGCAGCCATATAATCATTCTGAGAGCCTCATTCAATCCACAAGCCAGCTAGACAACTCAGCATTTTGTGGTAAATTGGTGACTACCAAAAAAACCCCTACATCTCAAGGAACACAATCTGCACAAACACTAGGTCCCTGTTTACCTAAAAAGCTTAGCTGTTCTCACACTACCAAGCAAATGCTTTTTTGGAGCTAGTTTGCCCAAAATGTGCATTTTGGGCAAAGCCTGACATGTAAGTATCTGTGCTGCACCCACTCCCTCGATGAATAATGGACCTCAGTATTCAGGCACTCATCCCATCAAAGAAAAAGAAAGCAATAATATGTGATTTCTCATATCAGAATTAAGCAACAACTTTTAATTCCTGGTATTTGCTGGTATCTTTCAGAGGAGAAGAAAAATGAAAAGGACAGAAGCAAATAAAACACAGCAATGAATAGAGCTGCTTGGGAGACAAGAAACGTCTGAGCTGCTGTTTCTCCTCACTCTTCCAGTTCTTTTTTAGCAAAACTATTAGGACTTTAAATACTCTAACCCAACATTTGAAATGGGAAACCACAGTCTGCTTCTTGATCATATTTAAGCAGGAATAGAGGTTACATAATGTAAGCTCCTCATTACTATCTCTTCATTCAGGTCTAGCGAACAATCCTTTTCCTAGACAAGTTTGAAAACCCTGAAGGAAGAGACTAACAAAACAACTCCTGTCAAATGCCAGCACGGGAATACCCTTCAAGTACTATTTTACACTGACACCAAGTGTGGCAACATCTTTTACTCTTCTTCAACGACACAGGTTTGTATTCTCTCTGTCACAATCCTCACTGACCAAAAACCAGATGGATTTAGGAAATACAGTACAAATATGGCTTATGTCACTTTATAGCACTTCTTTTCATTTCCCACAGCCATGAAGTAAGTCTCACGGTTGCAGGTTACCTATCATTTTAATTTTTGTTTCTAGGAGTGCTTGTGTTGGGCTTTTTCCCCTTAATGAGACATCCTTGCCAAGCAGGCATTCAGAAGGCATTTTCTGCTCTTGTGGAGGAGTAATTAGGTTGGTGCCTTGTTCCATGCCAGTGTCAGGCACTCCAAAAAGCAGCCCTGCCCAGTCGTTAACGCTTAAACATAAGCAGCGGCATCTCCACTAATTGGTCTTGATGAAGCGCTGACGTTCCCAAAGGGACTCTTTATTTCACCAGGCTCAGGGAACTGATTGACACGGGATGACAATATCATCCTTGCTGATCATCTGCATTGTAAGCCTTGGCTGTCGTCTTTGTTGTTATTTATTGAAAGAAAAAATAGCTCTTGGAAAAGAAAATCAACGCAATGAGAAAACAAACAAAAACCTCCATGTATTCAGCCAAACCGCTTTTGAAATCTTACACAAAGGCAGGCAAAATATAAATTCTGAGAAACAAACAGGCAGAATTCCCCTCACACGCGATTCAGCATTTCTATAATCACGTACTTATGTGCGTGAATATGAAGCATTGGATGCCAGATCTCTGGATGGGGTGGAAACCAGGCAGAGCCACGTGGCCTG
This sequence comes from Corythornis vintsioides, assembly GCA_025447755.1. Lineage (NCBI taxonomy): Eukaryota > Metazoa > Chordata > Aves > Coraciiformes > Alcedinidae > Corythornis > Corythornis vintsioides. The sequence goes on along the minus strand of JAOEGS010017971.1, from coordinate 69,991 downwards.
CGAGAGACACGCAAGGTGGGCCCAGCATGACAGACAGAGCAGCA